>JAIPMN010018547.1:2139-15756 GCA_020650975.1 Apostichopus californicus
CAATACCATGTGTGGTAAATCCATCCCACCTCCCCCCCCCCCAACCTACAAACTCCTCTCCCATCTCCAACTCCCCCCTCCCCTCCCAAATGCTGCTTCAGCTCATTATTAACTGGTAGTTAACATAAGTTTCAACCACATTTTCTAGCATATATCTACTGCATGTTTCTGGCTTCTGACGACAACACTGTACAAGCTACTGTACAATAGATGCAACACTGAGCTTGCCACTCGCAAGTTTACAACCATCATCATCATAGGCCTCCATATTTTTCTTTTCAAAGTTGTCCCCTCACACCACCTGTTAGAGAATGTCACCTTCCACTGTAGAGAATCAAACCAAAACAAAGTGGTAGCCCATGCAAAACCCCACAAACTCTTGCTTGTTTCTTTACTGGTAGAGAGAGACTGAATAAAACTTGACCTCATCAATTAAAACTTGGCAGGGTGGGTAAGACAAACTGCTGGTTACTCCTGACAGAGAAAATATTCATTTCCCTGCCACCAGCAGAGACTGCCTGAACAGCAAACCTGTGAAAAATGTATAGAAACATGGTCAACCACTTACTGCAGTATACATGTATGTAGTGCTGTACATAATGTAATTTTGTTAGTGTCATGACTGCAATACAGGATATAGAGTGCTTTTTGGTTTAAAAGTTAAAGGTCATTTCAGGTCAGCAGAGGTATCCTGCTCAGTCATTTTTGGTTCTAGTATTGTTCAGATAGCTTGTATCATAAAATAGCATGATGTATTGGAAGTTTTGGGATATCTTAGTTGAAATTCTGAGATAGGAACCAAAAGCTTTAAAGCAAAAAGTTGAAATTTCTATATGAAAATTCAAAATATCAAGATATAAAAGTCACAATTTCTCGAAAAAGTCCGTTCCCACTAACAGTAAATAGTTCAACAAGTGGAAACTTTATAATATCCAGTTTTAATGGTGAGAGGTCATCTGAAATCAAGAAATCTCAGTTTTTGAAAAACAACAGAAAAGCAAATTTGCAATTTTAACAGTGTATATTGATCTAAACTTTACACTATTACATCACATAAATGAAACTCAGCTATTAAAAGGTGCATATAGTATAACCACTCCCTCACCACATCACATCCCCGCCCCCTTTCCTTTGGAAGCTAAGGTTCTTAACATCTCTGACAAAATAATTTTAATTATTATTTAGTGATGCTTTCTTATACCATTTTATAAATACAAGAAAATACTCAAAATACAAAAACCTCTGATTTGTGAGAATTATTGCTTGGCAGCAAAACTCCATTAACCGTTTTAGCATATGGGTCACACTGTGTTCAAGTTCTAAGTTTTAAATAATGTACAAGTCAGAGAAAAACTACTGCATATATGCAGATCTGAACTACATTACATGTCCACGCTTACAGTGGCGGTGGACGAGACATGTTGTACGAGAGAGCGAGAGAATTTTAAATTCAGCTTGAATAAAGAGTTCTAAATAAAGGTCTCCAGAATCACTTTCCATTAAATTCAGTAGGCTGTGATTAAACCTTGGAGGATATACATAAGACTGGAAAGAAAATTCAAAGTGATGTCCTGGCATTCTTGGTTTGACGTACGCTGAGGGCCCCTGAACTGACAACAACCTGTGTTATACTGTAGTAGCTGAGTACTGGCATTAACATCCCATCTTTCTATCAAACACTTAAATTTGACATTAGATCTGACAGGTAGGATTTGTACAGTGTTGAGCTGCTGTAGTATTGCTGTGAGTGAAAAGCCTGCAGTTATAGTGGTGCAATATATAAGCAATAGCTAATAACGTTTAGTCTAGCGAATGCTATAAACTATGAACTGGGCGACTGGTATGGTCATGCTAGACTAACAGGATGACTTGGCATCTTTCACAACCATCATAGTGAACACTTGGATGATGTCTCACAGTGATATAGCACTAGGGAAGGGTTGCAATGTGAAAATATCTTTATTCCCATGTCCTCTACCCTACCACGCTCTACCCTACCACACTCTACCCTATCACACTCTACCCTTAAGGATGGGAATGGGATTATAGGGAACACTTGGATGATGATGTCTCACAGTGATATAGCAGCAGGGAAGGGTTGCAAAGTGCAAGTACCCTTATTCCCATCTCCTCTACCCAACCATACTCTACCCTTTAGGATGGGATGGAGATTATAGGGAACACTTGGATGATGATGTCTCACAGTGATATAGCAGCAGGGAAAGGTTGCAATGTGCAAATACCCTTATTCCCATCTCCTCTATCCTACCACACTCTTCCATTTAGGGGGAGGGGGGATGACAAAACACGCACACAAATGAATAAAACACAAGATGTAAAATTTAAATTTAACTCAACAAATATCTTTCACTGTCATAGTGAATATTTGAACGATAATGTTCCATACTGATTAGGCTGCACTCGCAATTCTCACTCAAATATCACAGCTCGGGTAATAACAGAATTATCCATGTCATGTCAATATTGATTTATGTACACAATTATTGCTCATAAAAGAACATAATTTCATAATAAATCATAACTAAATGAAATGGTCCCTTTGGTGTAGGCCTATAGATTCAGCACCCATTGTAATAGGATTATAAATTGAATGTGAAAGTCCAGTTTATTCTACTCGAAAATCGTAGCAAAGAGATGTGCCTACACTTCTGGCTTGGAGATGTTTAGCACTAGTTACTATTCGAAACTTCATTACCAACTGGAAACTGTTCACATAATTAAGCAGCATTCCCAATATCCCCAGCACGTACCACATTTCTCATGTTTTACGTTGAATACATTCGAAACAGCAATTAATTATTTACATACATAATGTACATCATTAATGATGTCTGTATGTTAAATATATAGGTATCTATTTCTGGATGATTCTCTATACTGGATAATGGTTGACTAGAAAGTATGGGAACCAATCCCATTTATGGATTTTAATCACCAGTAGAGGATATAGTGTTACACCATGGACACCTACGGACTACATTTGATAGTACCAGCAGCTTACTTATTTTATGGAAATAGTAACTTAAGCTAGGTTAAGTAAACAATTCAACTTAGCAGATTTGTTGACAATGCAGTTGGAACTACTGATAATTCACAGCATTAAATATTGACTTTGTACACTGAATCAGTTATAATACTGTGATTAACACATATAAGCCTGACTACCACAGTACAGTAAGTGTATATGAACAGTTGTGAAAAACGATGGAAAACCTTGGAGCAAGGTTTGCTAGTAAAAATGCGTAGTGTTCTCCTGAGTGGTAGATTCAGGAGGAGTAAGTGGGCGGTGCTCACAGAGTGAGGGCGCAGTGCTAACTGTTCCATTGTGTAGTTAGCTAGATGGGAAAGTGCAGATGTGGAGTGGGAGACAGGTAAGAGAGGAGCAATGTAAATTTATAGTATATGTACATGTATGTGTACACCCATGTGTATGTATCCACAAGGGAGACAGAAGTGCTGTTACTGCCAATGAAAGATGCAAACTTTGCAAAACAGGAAAACCATGGCAACTAGGAGAGCCACATGGAGAAGAAAGCGAGCAATTATATCACAGTCAATATATGCAGTCAAAATATCCCAAACCTTACCAGGTTTGGCTATTTATGAGTGACAAGCTTACCTGTCTCCCCACAACAACTGCACTGTCATTTTACTGTGTCTAGAGCATCTGATAACCTTTAAACACCGACCTCTACAGGTGACCGACGCATTTTGGTCTACCACCCTACTTATCATTCTACCATCCAAATTGTCATCTTTCAAGGAAGCTCTGCAATTACACACTTTTCGAGTTCCACACCTTTTGGAAATTCTGGTTTGGACTCTATCCAAAGATTCCACAGAATCTTTTCCATCTAAAGCACTTTACCATGTGAATATTCAAAATCTGATGTCTTTCCTCCACATAGGTAGGAGTGATAATGTGATATGTATCTTTTTGTGTAGCAACTTCTTAAGTTTTTGCATACTAATTATCTACTCTGGTTAGATGAGCTATATCATTACTTGCAAATTACACATTCACAGAACAATGTGATACAAGAACAGCTGAATATTTAATAATAATAATAATAATAAAAAGTTCTTAATATAGCGCCAAATACCAAAAGGCCTCTAGGCGCTTTACAAAACCTTAAACAAATAGAAACAAAAAGTCAGAGAAATCAAAGGAATAAAAAGTCTAGAAAACACATAAACGAAAATTAAACAGTATGTAAAATACGAACACAAAAATGTTAAAACACGAGAAGACTATAAAACAGACCAAAACCTATAAAAAACAAAACAAAGGATAAGCACATAAAATAGAGTTATACAAAAATAACAGTCTAGATATAACCACGAGTATATAAAAGTGACAAAATCACGTAGAGAAACTAAAAAGATGTGTTTTTAAAATTTTCTTAAATATGGCGAGAGATTTGGCAGTCTTTATGTGGTGTGGTAGGTCGTTCCAAAGCTTCGGTGCAGCGACCGAGAAAGCGGTATATGGGTCTGGAAAAATATTTGACAAAATAACAGGAATAGGAATTCATGGAAATCATAATACATACAAAACTATCTACAACTTTAAGACGTGCAAATTATAATTTGTGGATAAAGGAAGAATTTTGTTTGTAAATTAAGGCGCTCTATTAACGATCTCCTTTGAAAAGCATATTTTTCCACACTTAACACACATACAATTACTACATGGAATTCCCCTATACCTTACATGTAAACACTAATTAGTATGGAAAATCAGGTTTGTTTATGTCATTATTGTCTACTATGCAGGAACTAAGGCTGAAGGTATATGAGGCAGAATTACAGTTTGTATATATTCACTTTTTAACAACAACAACCTATAGTTTATGCTCTTCAACGGTTCAAGCAACCGGTGCCAGAAGTATGTCATTTCTCAACAGAGGTTATCTCAACATGTTAATTCACACTATAAATAATTTCTAATTTTATCATATTTTTGGGGGAAAAAATCATAGTTCACACTGATCCTAGCATATAGTCAGTCATATTAGCAAGCTTACATGTATGGAGGATAACACTAGTTTTTACATTGGATGGGAATTGTATATTAAATGTTTGAACAAGGAGAAAGCCACAAAGCCAACTTCAGAAATGAATATAGCAGTACTAGTTGTTTGTATTCATAAGGGATGTATTTCATATTTGTACATTGAAAGCCACATAGCCAATAAGATATTCAATGTGATAAATATGTAAATAGTACTAAATACTACCAGATAGAGAATACCAGCATTAAATTGAGATATCAATGTATCTATTCTATAATTAGAAAGTGTTCTATAAGTTTTATGTGTTTAATTTGTCCTGTTTGTACTTAAGATGACTATAAGCTATGCATTACATTTGCCCTGTTGTACTTAAGATGACTATAGCTATGCTTAGAATTTGCCCTGTTGTAGTTAAAGATCTGCGTTATTGGCTCCATTTATAGCACGCTCAGGCCCTACAATTAGCCTGCATAGCCTCTTAACACCATTAGCCTCTTTGTGTAACCACTGTGTGGAAATATGTTCATGTCTAAAGTGTAGTTAATCATACAGCGTTCACACAAAGACCCTCATACAAGAAAAAATATGTGGCAGGCGTTGCAGACTAATTGGTAAAAGGAGGTCATTTTACGACCAAGGCAGGTCAATTACGTAATCTCAAGAAACTTTTCCATGATAACGTGCTATAGTTGGGGTCTGTACAGCAGACCTTTAAGATGACCTATAAGTTATGCTTTTAATTTGCTCTGTTGTGCTTAAGATGACAATATTTAATTTAAGCTATGAAAATTAATTTGCCCTATTGTACTTGACTATAAGTTGACTACATATGCCATACAGATCAAGCTGCCATCAGAGTGTCATTTCTCCACTGATGTCTGATTTCACACAAACAGTATAATTTTATCATTTTTCTGAATAATTAACAGCTGACTCTGACTTCTAAGCTTGGTCATTTGGCAAGCTTAGATGTATTACATGAAGCTAGGGTACAAACTACAAACTTAAGTTTGTACATTGATTGAGAAAGGTCCCTATGTTTGTACAAGTACAAACTTACATACACATACAAAGTCAACTTCAGAAATAATAATAATGTAGATTTCTATAGAGCCACTCCAGGAAATGAATAACTGCCTATGGCGCTTCACAAAATGAAAAGCATCAACACTGAAATGCAGAACAGAAAAATGGAAGAAAAGGATATATACCTAGTAGCACTTGTTAGTATGGATATATTTCGTATGAATGTGATTGGAAAATAAGCCACTAAGTCAACAAAATGTGTAACGAGACTGGTGTGAACATGTATGTGCTACCACACAGAGGGGATACCTGCATTAAATTGATATGACGCATGTGTTGAAGTCCAGACTTAAACACTCAACTGTATATGGCTATAATTAAAGCAGTCCATTACCAAATATGTCTGATTAGTGATTACTACTAACTCACTAGAGATTTGAAGTTATTCCATCAATCTCTACACATTGTACAAAATTACTAAACTTAAAACCAACCCTTTGCATGGTGAAAAGTATTTTGAATTCACAATTGAATTTATCCAGTAAATTGATATGATGCAACCACCGACAACAACAAAAGTGGTGTAACCAAGGTATGCAAATATTCTAAAAATATGATCTGTTTGCACTTTGGAAGAAGGTTCATTTGACGTAATATTCTCTGAATGACGTGTCGGTGTTCAAAGCTAATATCTGTTTTCATTCCTGACAAGTTAGACCTGAGAAAACTGACAGGGAGGAAATCAGATGTTATATGAGGAGACAGTTATGATAAAAAAGATCTTGTAAATAGTCAACTCTTTCATAAAACATGTACGGACAGTATGAGAAAAAATTTGAACAGAGTTGATTAGTCTTAATTGCTTATATCCTTAATATTAATCTGTTTCGTATGTCACCCTTTCTAAGAAGATCAGTTTCAACGCTTGTCTGACAGATTTTCCAAGTTAATGATGTTAAGTATGATCAATTATAATTTACTAAATTGCTTATAGTGTGCATATTAATAAGGGATGTATAACATTGTATACAAACAATTATGCCAAACCATGCAATAAGTTCCTTTTGCATATTTTTCCTACATTTTTTGTGATGTCATGATAGGCCTGCCTGTGGCAGTTAACGATAGTAAGTGGTACAGTAAGACCGATCATTGTCCAATTAAATATCAGTCATGTATTTCATTGCAACTGGTCTGACGTTCCCATTGAATGACAACTCAACTGGTATCACAAAGGAAAATGGACAAATTGATACTTGGATGAAAAGATGCTGTGTAGCATTTACTGTTCAATGAAGGCTAAGTCGTATCTAATTTCCTTAGTTTCAGTTCTTTATTAAATATAAAACTTCATTTATTTCAAGACTATCATGAAATGAAGCAAAAAAATGCAAAAGGTGATATACTGCAAGATTCTTTTTTTTCTTCTTATTGGCAGATATCTTGAAAGTTAACCAGTCATATTTCCTAGACAACAAGGTACATTTGTGTGATTAATGGGATTACCATCTACAAATTATTCTTGATTAGGGAGGGGGAGGGGATGGCAGAGAGGCAGAGGGGGGAGCGGAGGGGGAGGGGATGGCAGAGAGGCAGAGGGGGGAGGGAGGGAGGCTGGAGGTGAGAACACCTTGAACATACTGCAATGTTATACACATCCATAGCAATGCTGCTTCACAAATCTATGTTATCTATCGTACTGTATCTGTCCTAGATCACTGCATGCCTTGGTACCACTCCTTTGTGCATTCCAAGTCAAGCAAAACACACATTAACCTCTATCTAAACATACAAATTACACACAATAGCTATATAAAGTTTATCATCAACCCACACAAAGTTAACCTCAAACACACAAACAATAGGCAAATATTTTGATGATGCACAGTACATACATCTCGCCCTTCTGATTAAGACACTTAATTTAATTGGGTTTTTTTCAATTTCAGTGGTTACTAGTTGTTCAAAGATGAAACAGAAATGAATATAATATCACACTTAATTAGGTGCTATGGAAGTATGAAAGGTAATTCCACACCACAAACCATGGTAAAATGCATAGTACAAACTTCTGTGGCCATTTGGTTAAGACACTTTTAATGTTTAGTTAAATTGTTAAATTTGAGCTGTTCAAAGATTCAACAGACATGAATATTATATCACACTTAATTAGACCTGTGGTATGAGAATAAATGAATGAATGAATGGTAAAATTGCTACCCCACCCCATTATAAATGCACAGAGTACAAAGTTGCTATTCTGGTTAAGATCGACACTTGGTTGTTTTGTTAAATTTTAGTGGTTACTTAATTGTCGTTTAACACTTAAACAGAATGGAATCACACTTAATTAGGTGGTATGTGGTGGTGGTGGTATAAAGGAGGGTTATGAGACACCTTGCAGGATTCAGTCAAAGAAAAACACCAAAAAATATCTCAGTATATAGGATAATCTATGGCAGAAACTATATACAGTATATGCATTTGGGCACACTCTTTTTCCATTGACCTATAGGACAATGTACTCTGAAATTTCACGTATAATAAGCGCTTAGTAGAAGGTGATGCCTTACTACGGTAAATCCCATTTTGTATACCTTTGTACAGCCAACTTCAAGCTGTTTCAATTTTGACTTTTTGAGAAAATGGCACCTCACAACTCACAGATCTTATCTTGTGTATGTATAGCCCTACATCAATCTGTATTTTGATGTATTTAAGATCTCTCTGATCCAGCTGTCTTCCCCCAATACCTATCTCCCGCTATCTCCCTCCCCCGGCCCTCCCCCCCCCCAACAAAAAATCATAATAATACAGGCATTACAACTGTTTGAGAATAAAATCTAAACTACAATTCTCAGAAAATATTGCAAATTCTGCTGAATGAATTGTTTATGCCCATGTTAGGTGGATGACTCATTTCAATAGGGCCTCAATCTTCAAAGTATAAACTACTCCGACTCTGAATCTTATGAAAGTCCAACGCTAGATGTCAAAGAAAATCCTGTCTGCAAGAAGACACTACTATGGAGTGAAAATAAGGTCTGCTTAATTTTCACACATTTGTAAAGAAAGTAGACAAATAGGTTAAATTAAAGGGTGTGAAGACTCGCGCAAAAAGAAACGTCAATGCCTCTAATGCCGGTAATTTGACCTATTTTCGAATGAGGTGTCACAGAAGTGTTAAACACCACCATCGATCCCAGAAAATACACACACAGCTTGCTACCGTCGGTAATGAGACACTAGTGTACAGTCAGTACATACAGCTGTGGTCAATACCAACAGCACAGTATACAAACGATACAGCGATGGACATCTCAGGTCCAGCTAAAGATAACAATTAAGGTATCACGTTTCATTACTGTCTGCATTTTGTAGCGACACGAACAAAACGTCGCTTGCAAGCAACAGAAAGTTAACTTTTTCAGATGGCCGCACGCGGTTTGGGGCAAGTCTTCAATGCCTTTGTGATTGCAATTTGCTACCAACAAAAGACCACATTGGTAAACCACATCCCTTGTAATCCTAAATCCTCAAATCATCCACTGGTTAGAATCTCATCCTTTTTACTTCATCTATTCTTTCGAAATAAATCGATTAGAATACTCTCAGTTTTCCATTTATACCTCTCACATCGTGACACGTATTTTTATATCATCAAAGACCATAAATTCAATCAAATGCAAGACTGAAATGTTTTATAGGAGTTACCTTAAAGCAGGGGTGGGCAACCTACGGCCCGCGGGCCACATGCGGCCCACCTGTGATTTTTTGCGGCCTGTGAGATGTCTCATGAAAACGAAAAACAATCAATCTTTTTTACATCATCACCAAAAACAAGCTACTGTAGCTGCTTAGAATTTATCTGCACTACTGATGCTGCCCAATTTGCCAAATTTGCCAACTTTAAATTTGTGAGTCAATTAACTGATTCTTCAGAGTATAGCAGATCCACAAACCCGTTATCCAACCATAATTAATCCCCCACATTTGAGACAGGGCCTGACATCTAGATGGCAAATTATAGAGGTAGCCTACCAACAAAAAATAATCTGTTTTGGTCCATCGATGCTGACCAAATTTCGGGCAAAAATGCTCTCGCCCCCAATTCCCTAGCCAAATTGTGTTCACACAGCAGCTACGTGCCACCTCGCCGGCCTCCTTGCCTCACAAATCTCAAGTACAAATTAGGTTATGGACAACTGAATGTACGTGCTCTTCGAAGGACTCCATTATTCACCCACAACGATGTAAAAAGCAACATCCATCTGGCTGGTCATTGGTGTATATTTATGAGCGCAATGAAACAAAACTTGTAAGTTTCTTGAAATTGCAAAACCATTGAACTATTGGCATTTTAAGGGTGATTGGTGGTGACCTTTGAAGAATTAGACCATTTCAAAAATATAATATGAAGAAAAAAATAATATGTAACATCACAATTGTACTTTTCTAACCATGTACAGTAAAGTACACATGATAGTGTTGTAAAGTGTATGTAAGAAAAAGGTTGCAAGTTATTTCTCATTTTGACCAAATTAAGGAATTTCGTTGAGTTATGAGAATATATAAAACAATGGATTGATATTAACAATAAGGCTAGAACTGAGAAGCCAGTATTACCATTCCTTAAAGACTTAAAAGATCATTCCAGGGATATTATCACATATTAAAGGGGAATATCTTAAACATCAGCACAGTTAGATACATTATCAGCAAATTTTTATTTTTCTTGAGTTATGACAAATCAAGATAACATCCTGGCTAACAAACATCCATCCTTTAATAATAGTAGTCCAAATGGATTAAACTCTCAAAACTTGTCAGAGTATTGACATTTTAATCTGTAGAGTAACTAATAAGAAATATTAGATATAATAAGATTTATAGAGACGATCACACACTTAAGCAGCAGTGACAATTAACGGTCATAAAAACAAAGGCTTGCTATGTTTTGCTATGTCATGAACTTCACCCTGGATCGAGATTTATACACAACATAGATAGGCAGCAATTGTAATATTCTTTAAATTGTATTTAAACTAAAACAATGTCAAAGCACTTATGAGATCAGGTTGTAACTCAAAAACTTACTGAATTAGGTTTTTATCAACTAAGATACTTACCTGTCTCCTATACAAATTGAATGCACTCCTTTCTACCTACATTACTACAATTGGTAACGTTTTTGCACTGTGACCCTTGATCAGTGGCGGAGCTAGGGGTACTTGTCAGGGGGGTTGAGAATGGTCTGTAGGGGCGCTTTCGACACTACCTAAGCGGAGCGCCACCACAGGTTGGCGCGGAGCGTACAGAAAATTTTTGAGTAAAGATACTCCCTAGATCGCCGGAAATTACCCTTTCCAGGCCTTGCTAATTTGCAGATTAACGAAGAATAAATAGGTGTCATCGCCAACAAAATGTGACAAATGTCAATAGGTAGATGAGAGCGCAATAAAAAAGTCAATAATCGCGAACTTAAGTAAAAAGTGGTAAAAAGGTGAAAAGGGCGCCAGCAGTCCATTTGATTCCATCAGGGGGGCATCCGCCCCCCCCCCCCTGACTGTATGGACGCTCCGCCACTGCCCTTGATCTCTTTAGATCATTGCCCTCTTCATTCCGGATTTAACCGTTCTGTAAGGTTCATGTGTACAGGAGTTGTAAGTATCATGGTCTGTAAAGTTCTTGTCCGATATTCATTCACCAACTTATGTTTCCCTTCTTCTCCTGCCACTTTCCCTCTGTCCCTTAAACCCATCCCTATCTTTGATTGTTCCTATATTATTTATTTTACCTTATGCTGCCACTAATCGACACAGATCATCATTAATCACTCGTTGTATTAACTCTAAAAAAATCTATTTAATTGTTACGTTTCTGGTTTTTACTATTTATACTTTTCTGCTTTAACTTATCCTCCTTGGCCATTTGTATATTATTTTTTTAATACATTCTTATATCTTTATATTTTTATTGGGAGCATGTACTTGCCCTCTTTGGATATAATAAAGTTGAACTTGAACTCAAACTTGAAAGAAGTGACCTTCCCAGTACTTTTTTTCTTTTCACGTCATCCAACCAGGAGAGTACACTTCTCAGTAATAAGAGACACCTTGCATACCTAACTCTGAACTGCACTATTAATGTCATTAATACAATACCAATATGTGTACATGTTTATAAATATTTATTGTCTCAAATTAAGAAAAATATGTTGCATTATTAACTTCTTCAAGTAACTGTACACAGCTATACTCTCCACACCTGCCTATAAAATATCTTCAATAAATGCATGTATTCTATAGATGGCATTTCTTGTAACTAATATTTTCTAAATGTTAAATTAATAAACCAGAGTGTGAGACGACCTGGCCTATTGGGAAGAAAGTGTGTAAGCTGCACACGTGGTTGTAAGTTCACACATTATAAGCCTATTGTGCAGCCTTGGCTGACTCATTTCTTCAGCTCTGATGAAATGAGGTTTTCAGAGCATGCCTAGATAATATATATGAAGCCACCTCTACATTGAATACTGTACAGAATGATGTGTCTATGTATGAGTAACCTAATGCTAACAGTATGCAAACATATGATACTTGTACGCATAGAACAAGACTGCTGCTGTATTTGCTGTACAGCAAACAGCAACAAGGGCTTGATCATAGCTGCTACTGTGTGATGCTTTATTGCATTTTTACAGTGTATATAATGTATTGTTTATGACCTAATTGGAAATATACTAATATATGCCAAGAGAAATTGCACTTGAGTTGGATTCAGCTCGCATCGAGCTGCATATGCATGAGAAAATTCTGAACTGCTTAATAAATATAATCATTTCTGAAGATGATTTGTATAAGAAATAAGAACCTTAAATACATATCTTACTGCTGTTTCCCAAAACTTACTGGTTTGGGAATTTTATGAGCGGCGATACTTACTCGTCTCCAGTAACTTCAAGATGGGAGAGATGATCAAACACAACTACGATACACGCAAACTGATTCCATGCACAGTTCTACATGCAGCTATGTTGCTTCTATACCACCCTACTTTATTGCTTCTATACCACCCTACTCTATACCACCCTACTATGTTGTATCATGTTTTGTTATCGATTGATTGATCAGTTATTGTTATATTGTATTGTATTGATACCTAACCAGTAGACTGGCTACCTTTACCTTACAACTATAACTGATGCACTTGAACAAAAGATAACTGACTGTCTGTTTTGCATCTTAGAGCGTGTGGATAATATTTTAAGAATGTTTTAACATACATTTACTTTGAAGGAACTTGGTCAAAGAGCAATGCTATTTGTTGGGCTTCGATTATGAACATCACAAACTATCAGACAGCTAACCTCCACCAGGCTTGTTGTCAGTGGTTTAATATTAACAGAATTTCAAACAGTTTATGTTAGTTTGCATCGTCTCACAGACTCTCAGATACATAATGAGAAGATACCAGCCTTGTACATAAATACTTAAAACTTGTTGTTCCCAATTTTCATAAGACTTGTAGGATACAGTCAATAGGTACAAATTTA
>JAIPMN010018558.1:3169-21099 GCA_020650975.1 Apostichopus californicus
CTTTTGTAATATGACCATTCGGACATTATTGGGGGGGGCTGGGTGGGTGGGGAAGAAAGGTTTAGTTTTTGATAGTATCTGCAAATTTTTGACCATTTGTGAGTTATTTTCAGTTTGGAGGAAGGAAGGGGGATAAAAGGAAGAGTGCGGTGAGGGGTGGGAGGGAGGGGTGGAAGGGAGGGGTGGGAGGGGGGAGTTATATACATGTCAGTTTTAGAGCATTTGCCTTACTATAGTACTTAAGAACTTAAAAATATTGGCCATGAAATATTGGCATTGTGGTATACTTCTAGTCCTATCCTCTAAAAATGTACACCCAAAAAAATGTTAGATACTGAAAGATAATTTAAATAGAATGATTCTGTCTCAGAAGGTCAGAATTATTGTTTGATTTGACAAGAGCTGGTTTCCTGCTCCCGATTAAGAAACTATCCTTTGAAAATATCTGCATTGCCAGTCAAGTTACAGAACTCTTATAATACAAAGCTTTTAGCAGCCATTTCATCGATTGAAGTTATTGAACTTAAGTTGCCAATGTCCTTCTTATTTTGTTTAGGGAAAAACTTTAATATTTACAAAGATTTCTTATATATTTACACTGTACAGAAAGTTACAGACCTGTAATTAACAACAGTTTTTGTTCAAGAAAGAAAAAGTCGAATCAACTTTGAGCTATAAAAAAAAAAAAAAAAATTTTAAAAGAATTACCAGTTTATTGCTGTCATCTTTATAGCCAAAATAAAAACATTATTTTTTATTTCGTGTCTGACCTTTTCACATTTTCATTTTTATCTTATTTTTGTCTGTACAAATTGCTCTATGCCAAGAACTTCATCTGTTCCGATACTTGCATGGTATCTTTTTGTTTGTGCTATTAATTGGAAGCAAGCTTTTGACAGTAGACCGTTTAAAGACCCAAGATTGTCAAACATCGTTTGTTTGGGGAATTTGTTGAGATCCCTGTTTCTTTCTCTTTGCTTCTAGGCCAACACAAATCTTTGGGCCCTCACCCTGTGTCGCCAAGGCAATCTTTGGGCCCTCACCCCATGTCGCCAATGGCCTCACTTGGGACCGTTGACCTTGGCACCGATCGTCTGCGCTGTAGATTCTGTCAAAAGAAATTCAAAACAAGCTGGAATTGCAGACAGCATCAACTGATTCACACAGGAGCAAAGCCCTTCGTCTGCAGATATTGTCAAAAACCATTTAGGCAGCGAAGTCACTTGACTAAGCATGAAAATCTGCACACAGGTTACAAACCACACCCTTGTCAATACTGCGGCTTGCGTTTCAAGAGAAAAGAGGAAAAATGCGCTCACGAAACCGGCTGCCAGTTCAAAGTTCAAACACTCTTAAAATTTCATAGATAAAAATTTGTTCTTATGCTGTGTCTCGTAGTAGTTACCAAGCAGGTCAGGTCACTTGGGAACCGTTATAATTAGCCTGCCCACTGCAGATGATTCCTGTTTCTCCGGTAACGTTTGAAGGAAAGTTTCAGACGAAAGAATTGTCATGATACGAAACAGCAGTTTTTCTTTGCCGTAACATTCTAGGGATGCTGACGTTCGTAACATCTTTTAGTAAAATCTAGGGATGATTACTTCTAACCTGAAAAACGATTTGTAACAAAGATAAAAAAAATACATTGCAATAACAACAACCAAAGTAAGGAAGAAAAACGTAATCAAGGACAACTGTCTTCCAAGTTTTAAAAGTAAAAAATAAAGCAAAACTGTTAGCAAACTGCTTATCCACTAAAGAGCCTGTGTAAGAGAATGTGTAAAAGTAAGAGGGCCTGACGTTTCATTCCTAGCAGGTTCTTCTTCAGAGGCTGAACGTGTGTTTCTGGGGTTACAAACAATTTTACCAGTCTATGTATGTAAAAATGTTCTGAAAGAGAAGCACAAAGGGTATATATGAAGCAATCGTAATAAACAAAGAAAACAACCTAAGAGTCGTCATATCTTACAGGCTATTATCACAGAATGGGCATCTTCAGCATTTCTGCAGAAGGCACTGTCAGATTTGTCCTAACATCATCGTAGATACAACTGTGGCACCTAATTAGCACATGATCTAACCTGTTTACTGCTGTAACTATCTCAGTCTATGTGATAGTTGTAAAAATATGGTCGCAGTCTAATGTAAATTGGGCCTTTAAGAGGAATAGTAATAAAATTAATCTCCTGTTTAAAGATCTAAAGGAAGTTATATTGAAAGGAAAATAGGATGTTCAAACTGCTTCTTGTTATGACTTTCCCTGTGTTCCTTTCATCTCAGTTACTAACACCTTTGATGCAGTTCATTTAACCACTATGTCCGACCCGGCACTCTGGGCACATAATTTTTCACAGCACTTTTCTGTTGATCTCAATGCTGAAATGTCTCTAATTAGTATCCAAAGGACTTTATATTATGTTCTCAAATGATTTACACCAGCTGTTTTCAAACTTAACAGAATGGAATCAAGGATCTTAAAATCGTTCCTTTGAAAGGATTTTCCTAGTATTATAACGAAATTGTCAAATTGCAGTTCGTTAAACAGAACATTGTTTCTTTCTCTTTGCTTATAGGCCATCACAAATCTTTGAGCCTTCATCGTCGTGTATCGCCAAGGGCCTCTTCTGGCAGGAATGATCTCGGCACTGATCGTCTGTGTTGTAGATTCTGTCACAAGAAATTCAAAACAAGTTGGAATTGCAAACAGCACCAACTGATTCACACAGGAGCAAAACCCTACGTCTGTAAATTTTGTCACAAAGCATTCAGGCAGCAAAGTCACTTGACAAGCCATGAAAATACTCACACAGGTTTTAAGCCCCATGCCTGTCAATACTGTGGGATCCGGTTTAGTAGAAAAGATACAAGTCAAGCTCACGAGGCTGACTGCCAGTTCAATCCGAAGCAGATACTCACAGAGAGAAATGTTTGCACCCCTTAAGCCTTTTTCCATTTACCGTCATCAACCAAGATTTGCTGGATTCAAACTAAAGTTACATGCTTTAATCACAGACCTTAATTACAAGTACAATTTAGTACAACAACCACCATTCAAGTATGAGTACAAGTAGAATTGCCATTGGTATGAGTACAAGCATGAGGGATCTACTGTAAGTGTGAGTACGAGTAAAATAATCTATTGTCTGTTATAGCTATTGTCTGTTATTAAGACAATCTGTTATAGACAATAGACAATCTATTGTCTGTTATAGACAATAAGCTATTGTCTGTTCCTTTATTTTCAAAAATTCCCCAGAGTATACATGAGTACACCTCAATGATGTCAATTAATACGAGTACCTGTTAATAGAGTGCTTGTCAGTACAGACTCATTGGATGTCTGCTGTGTTAGTTAAGGAACTGGTAATACACTTGGTTATGGCTTATTTGCAAATTACTGTTGGATTTTTTTCTTCTTCCTAGATCTGTTTGTTTTTCTACTTAAAAGATGAATTTATTACAAAAGGAAGGGTTGATATGTTAAAGCCCAGTAAGAATAAAGAAAATGAATTCAAGCATTTGTTTGTATGTCTGTTTCAGCTTTCAAGAGAGTTTACTCCTTTCCATCTCCCTCCCACTTACCTCCCATCCTCTTCTCCTAGCTCCACCCTAACAATACTCATGTAATCCGGCAATGTCTGTATCATTTGCTTGAACATTAAAAATATTAGTCGACCAAAAAAAAAACAACCTAATTTCCCTTAATTCTCTGAGACCCATCTTTTCTTGTTTTCTCCCCATTATAGGGCCATCCACCAACTCCCCATTAGAAACTGGAGTGGATAGGCGCGGTGATGGTGTTCGAACTTCCAAACGATACCGCTGCAGATTCTGCATCAATATTAAGGAATTCAGATCTGCTTCGCATTTACAGAGACATGAGATAATACACACCGGTCTCAAACCGTTTCGGTGTAAAATTTGTGGCAGAAAGTTTAACCAGTATTATTCGTTAAAAAGACACTGTAAAGGAGTACACCGTGATTTGAACATAGACTTCTAACACTAACTGCTATACCTTGGACCCTCCACTCTCCCTCCCCCCCCCCCTTCTCCAGTCCCTGATCCCCCAACATGCCTCATCTAATCTGTCTGTGTTTTCATCTCCGTTGCTTCTTCAAACATATGTCAACAAAAACCAATCTTTGTGCCCATATCTCTGAGACATTTTTTTCATTTTTTCCTCATAGAGCTATTCAGCATCTCCTCATTAGAAACTGGAGTGGATATGCCTGGGAATGGTGTTCGAATGCCCAAACGATACAACTGCAGAAACTGCATCAATAAAGAATTCAAATCCTCTTGGCATTTAGAGAGACATGAGATAACCCACACTGGTCTCAAACCTTTTCGGTGTAAAATTTGTGGCAGAAAGTTTAACCAGTATGATTCGTTAAAAAGACACTGTAAAGTGGTACACCGTGAGTCAACCATCAACTTCTGAAAAACAAAATTGTACATCATGGACACTTATTATTCTGTTATCCTCCCGTTACCTCTCCTCCCTCCACAATGTGCAAAATATGCGACAAGATCAAGGTGATATACTTTATGTACTATATATACAACTACAACTCTTGTCTTTCATGGGCTCTATGTCCGAAAGAAATAAAAGCAGCTGAAACAGCTGTGAAATCTTGCTGCACTAAACTTGAACCGATATCAAAGATATCTCTTAAAGAACCAGGAGTGCCTGTTCTAGAGAGTCAAGCAGCCTAACAATTTTGCACCTAAGTTATGTAATAGGCAAATGCTTTCAAAATGCCATCCTATTGTTTGCCCAACCATTCTGTTTTGTTATGTAAAATTATCAAGTATTGTATTGAGTTAAAGAATAGTGTGTTTCTGTACAGACAGTTGGTAGTTGTAAACTGTTCTTCAGAGAGAAGGTTGAGTGAGAAATTAGTGTAAGACAGAACACAACTTGTAAAAGGACTGAGAAAAACAGAAAGAGAGATAGAGAGATGAGCAACGAAATAAAAAAGAGAACAAGCAAATTTCCTTTTGAGTTTAATTTCACTTTGTAGACCTGGTGAACAGTGCCTATTGAGCTAAACTGCACAGCACAGGGTAACATACTCCATATTATGGTCCCATTGACTTACAGCGCTGAATCGTCAGAGTAATCGTCTACTGCCCTCGTAGACGTTCTCTAGAGCAGTTAAACTCTGCCACTCACTGGATAGCTGACACGTTGACCATTCATGGCATCTTCAATTCTCTGCATCAAGACCTTGCAAATACTTAGCTATGACAGGCTGAACTTGTCGTCACTTGTTAACAAGCCTTTTCACTCAACAGAAAATTGTGTATGCTGCTCTTGGAGCGCTAAAAGTAGTTTAAATTTGCCTCTATTGATCCATTTTCCCCACCGCATGGATTTCCATCATGCTTTTTAAAATCCAAGCCACAGAAAACCGATCCTATTTGATAACCTGTGGAAAAAGGTATTCTCCTGCTTTTTGGCACATTTCCTGAATCTGTTGTGCTGATATCTGTTGGATGCATCCTTTTGACACACACAGTGCCTTGCTTCCACACTTCGCAATTGTGAATAAGGTTAATACATAGTTGACATTGACGCCAGTCTTATCTGTACAAGTTATTTTGCATCATCGCTTAAATTTTTAAATGGAAATTCTGGTGGCATAAATTGATTGTTTTTTTTCTGCATCTCTAGGTCAAAGCCGCATGACCATAACACTTTATGTGGCAAATATATGAATTTTTCAAAAATTGATTTTAGTTTGTTAATGCATCTGGCAACAGTCAAAATATGTTATATACAGTCAACTAATTCTCAAATTAGGATGAAAAATGTTGATGTCAAGTTTTTCAAGTAACAGTGTTTCTCTTAAGCTAGGGTTATGTTGTCTGCCACTGGAATATCCCTTAAATGCCTTTCTGTTCTCTCCTGAACAGGAAAACCTGAACTTCCTTCCCTTCAGATGGGTGGAATTCGGAGATTAGGGCACCCCCGAGAAATCCCGCAAATTCCTACTGATGAACATCGATGTTATTGGTGTGGAAAGCAGTTCACATCTGCTTGGAATTGTAAAAGACATCAACTCATCCACACAGGACAAAAACCCTTCACTTGTAAATTTTGCAGGCGATCGTTCAATCAGAAAGTTTCCCTTAGAAAGCATGAAAGACTGCACTCTAGAAATAAATTAAACAGTTTGGGTGTTCATCCGACTGTTCCTGCTGGACACATTTACGGAGAAAGTACACCTGAAAATGCTTCAGACAGCTTTTGAAACACTCTTGCCATAGGAAGTTTGCTGATATTTTGACAGTGTATCATGTTGACATTCATATTATGCCTGGATTTGCCAAAAACACTACTCTAAGATCCACTGTTTTGCATTGTTTTTATACTTGTGTATGTGTGTGTTTGTGCAAAGTATGGGTTATTTGGCTCATTCCATTTGCAATTTTGAATGTCAAGAAAGTAAATCTAGTCTTTGTTCAATAGTATGAGTACAAGGTCTATTTATGAATAGGAGTACAAAGCTTTGAGTGCAAGTTCAAGTATATGATTTTTAATTTCCCTGAGTACAAGTACACAATCTATGAGTTGGACATATAGTTGAACAATGATAAAGTTGAACAATGACTAGAGTTGTACAATGGAAAGAGTTGAACAATAAAAAGAGTTGAACAGTGAATAGAGTTGTACAATGAAAAGAGTTGAACAGTGAATAGAATTGTACAATGAAAAGAGTTGAACAATGAAAAGAGTTGAACAATAAAAAGAGTTGTACAATGAATTAGATTTGAACAATGAAAAGAGTTGAACAATGAATAGAGTTGAACAATGAATAGAGTTGAACAATGAATCGAGTTGAACAATGAATAGAGTTGAACAATAAAAAGAGTTGTACAATGAATTAGATTTGAACAATGAAAAGAGTTGAACAATGAATAGAGTTGTACAATGAAAAGAGTTGAACAGTGAATAGAATTGTACAATGAAAAGAGTTGAACAGTGAATAGAATTGTACAATGAAAAGAGTTGTACAATGAAAATAGTTGGAAAATATGAAGACTGAATAAAGATGTATAATACAAAGGTTGAACAATGAATAGAGTTGAACAATGAGTTGTACAATGAAAAGATTTGAACAATGAAAAGAGAACAATGAATACAGCTGAACAATGAATACAGAACTGGACAGAACAATTGGCAGTAAGAAGAAAGGAAGCCAGGAGATGAAAGAGAAGCTGGTCATAAACTGGCTCTTCTTTATAACCATTTTGCAGTAGATAAGGACATTTTTAACATTTTTTGACAAAGGGAAGTTTATGATAAAGATCAGATCTAGTTATGATTATATTGAGATTAGTAATTGTTAGGAATTACAAAATATAATTTTTCTTTGGATAAACAGTAGCTATTGTTGATCATCTATCCTCATTTTCAAAATTGTATTAGTTGTATTAGATAATTTTGTATAAGGAACAGTGTGAAAATAAAAAGCTGCAACAGCTGCACAATCCCTACAGCAAGGCTGAATCACTACTATCAAGCAGTATAGGTTAAAGGGAGTGAAGACTCGCGCACAAAGAAATGTCTGATGCCAGTAATCTGACTTAGTTTCGAATGAGGTGTAAGTGTTAGACACCACCATCGATCCCAGAAAATACACACAGCTTGCTATCGTCGGTAATTAGACACTAGTGTACAGTCAATACATGCAGCTACGGTCAATACCGACAACACAGTGTACATAGCAGCGATGGACATCTCAGGTCCAGATAAAAGATAACAAGGTATCACGTTTCATTACTGTCTGCATTTTGTAGCGACAAGAAAAAAACTTTACTCGCAAGCAACGGAAAATTAACTTTTTCAGATGGCGGTTTGGGATGAGTCTTCAATGCCTTTGACTCAGCAGAACAGCAGTACATATGAAACTACATAGCACAAAAGATTCTATCCTACACAGCTTGGCTGCAGCCCCATCAGCCCCCTACTTCAGATACAGTGCGGAACGTCCTAAGGAAGAAAAGCACTGTTAACCAGATGGTAATAAACGTCAGTATTTGGAAGCCTAAAGTTGTACTCAGTAATGAGGAAAAGAAATAGTAAAATATGAAAATATTTTCCACTAGTAGTTTCAAATTTAATATTTGTTTATAATAAGCAGTAATACAGGGTCTCTGTTATCTGCAGAAATCGTTATGACTTTTTGACTGTCGATAAAATCATGTGTTCATGTTCTTAAGGTCTACTGGCAGAAAAATACAAGTGCCATTTATTTTCCAACTGTCAAAATCCTCTGGCAATTTAGGCAGTAAATATAGCCGGAACTTTGAGTCCTGTTGTGAAGATGCCAGTTGGGCGGCTTGAGTGTTTGTAATCAAAAGTTGAATTGACTGCAACCTTTACCTGTTCAAACAGAATTATACACTGTTTACTTGAACCTGTTTGACGATCTTCGTAGGTGTAACGTAGATGCATTACCATTTCCATGCCCAGTCTCGGCATTCTGACCGTAGCTTCGGCTGTGGTCAAGGGAGCATATTACTTTGAACACCATATCGTATTATTTTTTCCCTGTAGGAAATGGCGAACAAACTGTGCAGATTCTGATGGTCGGAGCGCAGCCAACGTCCCTACCCACGAGTCACAATCAAGCACCACCCGGTAAACACTCTTGTAAATTCTGTGGGAAGCTGTTCGCATCCTCGTCCAATTGTAAAAGGCACGAGAGAATCCACACGGGACAGAAACCCTTCACTTGCAAATTCTGCCAGCGTTCGTTTAGCCAGAGTAACACTCTAGTCGAGCACGAACGAATTCACACGGGCCACAAACCGTTCCCTTGCAAATTCTGCGGTGTCCGTTTCATCCGGTTAACTGCTAAATACGCCCACGAAAGGAAGTGCATCTTCTTGCAGTCAAAGTAAAAGTTTCTTACAGTGATCACAAACCTTTTTTAACTTTTAGTGATGGTCAATTACTGTGTGACATTGTTGCATATGAACCCCAAGGAACATGTAAAGAACATTACAAGTTTTTCTTTGTCATTTTTAGAACCTATACATTTCATTGCTTCAGGAAGGGTTTTTTCAGCCATACAATGATAAGGATCTGTAGTATTGTGTAAATGGTTGAATTTTTTAACTTGTATACAGACAGACCATATTTATGAAACAGTTGTACCAGAGGACTGACACTGAACCAAAACGTGCAGTTATAAATAGGAAATTGGTTAAATTTATCTCAAAGAAAACGGGAGGGGGGGGGGGGTGGTGGGGATGGAGAAGGTGTAAGCGTGATCGTGGCTGCACACATTTGATATGATGTATAATACCTTAACAAAATATTTAATATATACCTAAAGGATTAAATTTTGTGAGAGAAAAAGGGCACAGCGAAAATTGTCTCCTAAAGAACACCAAATTTAGTCACTTTTGACAGTTTTTGCTGTCAACTTGATTACAACTTTCTAGGGGAACGGTGAGAAGATAGGGACAGGAAGGGTAGGGGCAAAAGAGGAATGACTTACATTCTATTGGATTGAGTACATTATTCCATAATGGTAACATCTTGTGAACATATATGACCAACACTGCCTATTTTCCTCTTCTAGGAAATGTTGGCAGCTGTCCCCAGTATGAACCGGGTGGACCGCAACCGGACGGGCCCAAAGCGCAAAAGCAAGCCGGTAAAGAAATCTGCAGGTTCTGCGGGAAAAAGTTTTTCCACGCGTCCAATGTCAAGCGACATGAACGTATTCACACCGGCCAGAGACCTTACATCTGTAAATTCTGCTCTCGATCCTTTAACCTCAGCCAGTCGCTCACGGAGCACGAGAGGCTACACACGGGTCACAAGCCGTACGCCTGTGACTTTTGTGGCGTCCGATTCATTCGTCTAAATGAAAAGAAATGTCATGAAAGGAAGTGTACTTTTAAATAGGTTATCAACTTATTTTGATTTTAAATATAAACATGGGTTTTTCATCCACCTCACCCACCCCTCCCTCACCAGTCCCACCCCAAAGAACCCACACGGTTGTTAGAACAGGGGCGTGACATCTAGTCACGTTGTATTTGACATTTTGGATATGGATAAATGATTTGTACATGACAAAGAAAGAACAGATATTTTCAGCTCATTTGTTATGATGATGAAGATGTCCCTTTATCTGCTGTTGCCAAATGGCTGATCAGAAAATCAAGTGTAGATTTTAACAAGATTAGTGTGTGTATGTGAACCACATGAATTGCCCATGGCTGCCTGTGTAGGAACCAGCTCTGTCCTTTTGTAAGAGATGTCTCTTTCCCAAAGATGCTCTTTATATAGCAAGTTGACATTAAAGAGGTTGAAGTCATGACAACAGTCGTAACATATAGTACGACTTGCTGTATTTGGGAAAAGCTTTGAGGGTATATAGGCTTACTTAGCTAGCAATCACCCATTGAGAGTGTACTGGCCCTGCATCATAGAAATCGTCAGCATGATGCAATGTTTGATGTGAAGGCATCAAAGTCTTATTGTTGGCCTTGTCCCTTTCCCACTCCATACGTTTAGTAACCCACCTCAACACTATCCCCCTTCCCATACCATACCATATCATCCCCCTCTCCCACCCCCCCTCAATATAAAGTCAGGTTGTATTGGTGACAGCAGTGGTATTTATATGGGCTTATTAACTCCAGTAACTTTAAAACACATGGGTGACAAACCATTTCATTCATAATCTTATTAATATAGTACAGTAATTGACCAAATTTAATACTAAATAAATTAACCAAATACCTCCTAGACTCGTTTGAGTTCTAGAAATGCTTTGGACGACATCCATTGGTAAAATATTGATATTCTGGTGAAAGGAAGGTCCTGACTCGTAAACATGGATTGGTAGAGCACACAAATTTTGGAAGAGAATGTCTTAATTGTTTACCATCCATCCCAGGAAAGTAGTACTTTCATTACCAAGGTCAATGGTTCAAATTCTATCTATTTATAGCTTTAATTTAGACCAAACGTTTGTTGCTCTATCATAATTGTAAGATCTTAGCCTCTATTAAATCTGGAATAAGTTTGTACTTTGTAAAAAAAATACACCAACCAACGATGAATATTTTCTTCTTTTAGGAAGTGGTGATAGCTGGCTTCAGTATAAGACGGAACTTGGAAAACAAGTGCAAGTCCGCACACAAAAGCAAACCGGTAAAGAAATTTGTCGGTTCTGCGGGAAAAAATTTGTTCACGCTTCCAACGCCAAGCGCCACGAAAGAATTCACACTGGCTTTAAGCCTTACGTCTGCAAATTTTGCAATAGATCCTTCAACCAGAGCCATTCTCTCACCCAACACGAACGGCTCCACACGGGACACAAGCCATATCCCTGTGAGTTCTGCGGGGTCAGGTTCATTCGATTGTCGGAGAAAAGATCACACGAAAAAAAGTGTTCATTTCACGCTGTAAGCTGACATGATCGAAAGAGTGTAAACCAGGGAAAAAATATATATATCAAAGTTTCAAAAAAAGTTTCCAAGCTACAGCTGTGTGACTTTTGTATCGGCTGGTTTGCTGGGTTCATTATAGCTGGTAATAAAAGATGGGGTCGTTTTACAGTATAAATGGACTAAACACGACTGATCAGGATTTCATGGAATGCTGTGAGAGATTCGGGTCGTAATGGTCGTATTCGATATAAGCTTCACTCTTTGTTATCACTTGTTTTTTTAAACCTTTCACTCACGTTAATCCATTTGTTGGAGGTTTGAAGTCTCATCAATATCTGCTTTATAATCTAATTTGTTTTGTTTTAGTTTCTAATTAAGTGATGTCTTAAAAGTTTTGGTTAAACAACCATATGTCGAGTCACCCGAAATAATTGAGTTGATGACATGCGATATTTACGTATCACATTTTCAATTTCGAGGGATAATTGAAGTCCAAATTTTAATATCACAAAATAAAGCTCAGATTATTTATAGCACAGTGTCTTTTTTCTAGTTTTTGTTTTTGCTTTTTCACTGTGTTTTAGCTATGTTACATGTAGTTGAGTTATGCAGATGTCTAAGTAACGTCATTTCTGTCCTACCTGTCTCCCATGGATACTGTATACACTCCGTTTACCCTAGCCTAGATGTTAAAACTGGTAACATTTTTGCACTGAGAAAGCAAACCCTTCATGAGTTTTATTGGTGACTTATAATGTGTGGTGATAGGGTTGACTAAATGTTTGTGAAGTACAGCAGGAGAGCATATGAGTCATCGTTTCCATTGGTGATAAAATATTCATGATGTCATAGTGATGTCATTGTGAGGTATGGAACAATATCAGAGTTACTGTCACTAAATGTGGATGTTAGTTTTGCATTAATGTATTAATGTAATTAATGCATTTTATTGAAAGGGTTTGACTTTTCATGTTATTGTAAGCTATACAACCTGTATTGGGATTACGGTGAATCGTGTTAACTCTAGATGTTAATTCTGTAATGTACTGTCAGCTTCACCATAACACAACATTTTGTCATCTCACTACTGAAAGGATTTGATAATTCATGTTATTGTAATCTGTACCAGCTGTTTAGTGATTATGATCAATGGTGTAAACTCTACATATTAATTCTGTAATTTACTATCAGATTTACCATAACACAACATTTTGTCATCTCACTACTGAAAGGATGTGAATATTCATTTTAAATGGTTATCTGTACAAGTATCAAATAAGCTATGATAAACGAAGATATTCTTCCAAAATAGCCATCCCTGTGGCATTTTGGGTTAATTTCCTTACTTTTACTTACTTTCATATGTTGATGTCATTCAGCATTCTTTATCCACAAATCTTCTAATTTTCTGTCATTTGACCCTTTTACATTTCTTGGAGGTTGCCAGGCTCTGAAATTGCCAACATGCACATGCACCATTTTGATACTGCTGCTAGTATAACTTTCTCCATCTGTTCATTGCCATCACCCCATCCCCCCCCCCCCCTCCTTTTTCACCTTCACTCTATCCCTCCTCACCAACGTTTTCCACAGTCCAAAGATTCACTATTACTTTTTAACGAACCAGGTTCATTTACCATCCTCCAGTAGGTAATTTCATGGTTAGTGCCCTAAAGAAGAGCTGTTATTTTAGTTGTCTCATTGGTAAGAGATAGATATGGTACTACTGTAGATAAGATCTGTTGTCCTATTGTATGATCTATTGTAGAGTACTGATTTATGTAGAATACTTAGATTGAGTGAGATTAGGATGGCAAATGATATGTTCAAATTTTCATTTCCTTTGCAAAACAACACTGACTGCCATGGACGAATGTCAATTCTCTTTTGTGGCAGCTTAGATTGACAAACTGTATTTTGTATAATTCTGAGGAAATGATATTATAATTCTATGATAATTGGATTCAATCTAGAGAGCTATTGTATTTGATAACGACCATTCATATACGCTTAGTTAGCTAGTTCAAATGTTTCATCCAAATTCATCAAAACTGAGAAAAAATCTTGTCCATTACATTTTTTTTTAATATGCATGAGCCATCCAACATTCATTGCCAAACTTTAATTTCTGTGAACTTGTGAGAATGTTTCCATGTACTTTGAATATCTTGTTCATAAAAACATTCAAGAATGTGACCATAATATTGTGGTTCAAACATGGTATGTATACTATAGATAGATAGATGGATTGATGCAAAATTAACTATGGCAACCAAATGTGTTACCAAAGAGTAAAATAATTACTGTAGTACGGATAGAAAATCATATCGTTTTTGCCTTCTCCCAGAAAGTGATAGGTCTACAATATTCGATTATTAACCCTTAAAATATTATTTAATTTTAGTGTTTTTTTTTATCAAGCAAAATTTATCAAATATTAAATTTGTGGAATGGTAGCAAACCATTTTGATGATAAGCAATGCTAAATTTCATCTTTAACTGTTATTAACTATAGTATGTAAACTGGTATCACCTTGTTCATGATTAAGCTCTATGATTTCTATATTTTCTTTTTTCTTGTAGTGTGATTTCTTTCAAACGTTTGTAGGAAACGTTAAATGTAAATGTGTACTGTTGGTTAAGGAGCATATGTAAAGACCACCCAAAGAATGTATGTAAAAAACTTTTTCTACAGTTTTTGGAAGCTTTTTAACGTCCATAGTCCAAGCTTTTATACATTCTCAGCATCAGCATGTGAGGGCGTTGTGGTCTAGTGGTTAAGGCAGTGGACTTGTGATCTAAGGATTACAGGTTCGAGCCCTGGCCAGATCATTGCGTTGTATCCTTGGGCAAGGCGCTTTATCTCCATTGCCTCTCTTCACCCAGGTGTATAAATGGGAACTTGCGAGGTAACTTGTAAATATAGTTGCGTGAGCCGGTTTGTGGCTGCACCCTATGGGAAGTCTCCCGCGGGACACGTGGTTGTGGTGCACTGTGGTGCCCCAGGAACGATTGATTGAATTGTGCACACTTTGGTGTGTAGGTGTGACAAGTTACCAATGACCAGGGTTGTAAAGTCGTGTGAGAGGGCCTCGGCCCTGAACAAGACTGTAAACCTAAATAATAAAATAAATCAATTCTGAGGGTTGGGATGTGGTGGGTTGTGGTTCCTTTCTCGTGGAAGCTCGTGGGAGGTTGCAGACCCCTCCCTGGTGTAGAAAGCTGTTTTATATAAAGAGTGGTGTAATAAATGATAGGGCTAAAAGATATTCATCTCATGTTTTATTTATAAATTGTTTATATGATTAAAAGTGTGTAAAGACAAGATGGTTGAATAAAAAGAACATATTCAGCAGGTAATCAAATTTTATTTCATGTGTTTGTTTATTTATGTGTTTATTTATATTTTTCTTTGAGTGGGGGCTAAAATTTATTACCAGATATCCTCGTAAAGAAAGCACAGGGGATTAAACAAATCTGCTGCCATTTTACATTTTGAACTTCTGCCATTTGTTAACATGCCTCTTTTAAATAAAAGTGGTTATGTTCAATGTGTAAGCTACTTGTCCATAATTAACTGTTTTGGTAACATATTCCTTTGGATAAGCATAATGCAGAGTATTTATAAGCAGAACTCGGATAAGCATAACTCACTGTATGAGCAAGACTAAGATAAGCTAAAACTCAGTATTGTCTCTTAAATTGTTTGGTTTTTGGCAAAATTAAGAAACTACGTATAGTTTTTGCTGTCAATATTCAAAAATTTTCTGAGTTATATATGTTTGTTTTTAATATATAACTTTTCAAGTCATCTCCAGTTGATGCAGCTGCTACCCAACAGGTCCTATGTAAAACAAATATACCAATACAAAAATATTTTCCTCTTTTAGGAGTTGGTGATGGCAGCTCCCAGCATAGGCCGGTTGGATCACACCTGCAGGACCCAAAAGTACCTTCACAAAACCAACCCGGCAAAGAAATTTGCAGGATCTGTGGGAAAATATTTGCCTACGAACGCAACCGAAAGCGTCACGAACGTATTCACACCGGCCAAAAGCCCTTCATCTGTAGATTCTGTCATCGATCGTTCAATCGTTGCCACGTTCTCAGAGAACACGAGAGACTCCACACGGGTCACAAGCCGTACGCTTGCGACTTTTGTGGCGTCAGGTTGGTTCGGTTAGCCGCCAAAAAAGCTCACGAGAAGAGGTGCACATTCCATACTGCAGTAGATCAGTTACCATTGTAGACCCTATTTAGATAACGCCAAGAATATTGCCACATATAGTCGGGTGAACATTATAATAATAATAATAAATAAAATTTATATAGCGCCTAATGAAAAAGTTTCTATGCTCTTAAAAGCATTGAATACTCGCCCCGAACCGCGTGTCGCCCTCTGAAAAAAGTTAACTTTCCGTTGCTTGCAAGTGAAGTTTTTTTCTTGTCGCTACAAAATGCAGACAGTAATGAAACGTGATACTTTGTTATCTTTTATCTGGACCTGAGATGTCCATCACTGCTATGTACACTGTGTTGTGATTATTGACCGTAGCGGCATGTATTGAGTGTACACTAGTGTCTAATTACCCACGGTAGCAAGCTGTGTGTGTATTTTCTGGGATCGATGGTGGTGTCTAACACTTCTGTTACACCTCATTCGAAACTAGGTCAGATTACCGGCATGAGACGTTTCTTTGTGCGCGGATCTTCACTCCCTTTTAACAAAGGAAACAGAAACAAAGCAAACAAACACTATAAAGAAGGAAAGAGAAATGATTTAAGCTTTCATATATATACAATATATCATAAAAGAAGGCTGCAGCAGCTGCAAGCTGCCTGCAGCAAGGCTGAATCAATATCAAAGAGAAGAGGTTATCATTCATATATACAATATATCACAAAAGAAGGCTGCAGCAGCTGCAAGCTGCCTGCAGCAAGGCTGAATCAATATCAAAGAGAAGAGGTTATCATAGTAGACTAGCAATTTACACTGAGTGAAAGTGCTCATTTGTTTCAATACCATGCATTCCAACAAGAAAGTATCGCGCATCCCAACAGTATGCTGCCCATGCACTTATGCATTTATTTCAACAATTAGACCCTTATTAGAACAATTGACACCAATTGCTACTATTTTAAACAATGAACCAACATTAAATGTTGTCCGCTTCTAGGAGGAGGTGTTGATTATTGCAGTATAGGCCGGTTAGAACACAACTTACAGGACCCAAAAGTACCCCTCTAAAAAAACGACCCAGTATAAAAGAAATTTGCCAGACCTGTGAAGAAAAATATGTCAGCAACGTATTCACACAAATCGAAAAACCCTTCCTCTGTAAATTCTGTCAGCGATCGTTCAAAACCGCAATTATGTACTTTTGGAACATCCCCCAAATTTGAAATGCTTGCCAAATGTTAATATTTTAAACGCAATATAAAAACTTATATATTATATATGTCTGATATTTGTTTGTCTATCTTTTTGCCGTCCTTTTTGTGCTTTTGGATGTTTACCGTTTTCTTACTGCATAATCTTGTATATTTTTTGTTGTATTGAGGGCTCCTCTGGAAAGCAGTGCATCTGCACTGAGCAGGACTACCCTCATTAAAGATGACAATAATAATAAAATAGTAATAATAATGATAAAAAAAATTAAAAGATTTCTCACGGGTCACAAGCAATATGCTTGTGACTTAGATAGTGTTAGGTTTGTTTGCTTAGCAGCAAAAATGTCTCACGAAAATTAGTGCACATTTAATAGCCCAGGAGATTGGTAATTAAGAACTGTGCCCCCCCCCCCAAAAAAAAGAACTGCAGCACCTGCAAGATTCCCTGCAAGATCCCCTGCAGCACCTGCAAGATCCCCTGCAGCACCTGCAAGATCCCCTGCAGCACCTACAAGATTCCCTGCAGCACCTGCAAGATCCCCTGCAGCACCTACAAGATCCCCTGCAGCACCTGTAAGATCCCCGGCAGCACCTGCAGGATCACCTGCAGGATCACCTGCAGCAGCTGCAAGTTCCCTGCAGCAAGGCTGAATCAACAACAAACAGTAGAGGTTATTTCAGTGGGCCAGCAGAGCTGATTTTGTAACCGGATAGTAATTTCTAAAGTCGGAGTCCGGTTTCACCAGTTTCCCTACTTAGCTCCCACCACTTTTTGTTGACAAAGCATGGCACCTCTGGGTTTTAGTAAATGCTCCATGATATAGATGAGTTTGCTTATTATCAGTTGATTTAATGCAAAAAGAATGCATAAAAATTAATGTGCATAAAATAGGAAGAATAAGAGGGGTATTAATGAGCAATCAAAATCGGCATGGAAAACAGCTAATTAAAAACCTGATGGAAGTTTATTCCATACTTAACAAACTTGCAGGTATCAAAAGAAATATAATTGTATAGGCTTTACACATGCTGACATGCATTACCATACAAAAATCCTATGATTAGATGTTGAAACCAATGATAGTTTATAGGCTGAATAGGAGTTTTTTTTT
>JAIPMN010018565.1:0-10785 GCA_020650975.1 Apostichopus californicus
ATGATCATGATGATCATGATGATGATGATGATCATGATGATCATGATGATCATGATGATCATGATGATCATGATGATCATGATGATCATGATGATAATGATGATGATGATCATGATGATCATGATGATGATCATGATGATGATCATGATCATGATCATGATGATGATCATGATGATCATGATGATGATGATGATCATGAAGATGATCATGATGATGAGCATGATGATGATCATGATCCTGATCATGATTATGATGATGATGATCATGATGATGATCATGATGATGATCATGATGATGATCATGATGATGATCATGATGATCATGATGATGTTCATGATGATGATCATGATGATGATCATGATGATGATCATGATGATGATGATCATGATGATGATCATGATGATGATCATGATGATGATCATGATCATGATGATGATCATGATGATCATGATGATCATCAACACCATTTTGAATATGTGACGTTTTTTTTCAACTGGTAATTGGCAGTGTACGGAGGCTTCCGACTAAAGCTGTTCCCTATGAACAAATTCATTTCGGGGTTATAATTATAAACAAAAACTGAATCTTAACAGAAATCAGTTGTTCATTCGGTATCATCAGTTTCAGGAATATACATGTTGATCAAATATAGAAACATATGTCTCGGCGGTCGTGTCGATGTCAGCCGAGCAAAGTGAGCTACAGTGAAGTGTGTTGGAATATTAAAAATGCAATAACGTTTTCTCAAACATAATAAATACATACGCAACATAATGTGCTGAATGTTAAGTTGTTAAAATCAGTTTTAGCCAGTCACAGTAAGAAACCATTTCTAGCAAATGCATTCTATGTGCTATTTAACATCAACCAGCTTTTTATACTACGTTGGTATTCAAATATGTTGTACTGCTAATGCACATTTTGAATGTCGTTTCGAAGGCTGTCAACGTTTGCACTGAACTAACAATACATTAAACAATGATGAACAATTATGAGAGCAATATTTCTAATTTTACTTCTATTTATCTAATTTGCAGTCAATAAACATGCTACGATATTGACATTTCAGAGACACGATGGCTTCCAATTTGGAACAACACTTGGTAAAGCCAGCCACGGAGAAGACAGGTACGATTGTCTGTTTTGAATTCTACTATAGTGTATAGAAGTATAGAATTTCATATCAACAAAATAACATCAGGTCAGTTTCCAATATGAACAATCAGTCTTAGTTACATTTGCGGTGGATCACATTTTAACACTTAGCTCTATGGACGGATTTCTCAGCATTGTTTATTTATTTATTTTTATTATTATTATTACTATTCTTATTATTATATTTAGGGGGGGGGAGGATTTGTCTTTCGAATTTACTGATAGGCGTTTAAACGACCCCTTTTTGCATAAGATACTCACTAACATCTGGACTATATATTCCATGGGTTATTTCTAAAGCCCCTTACACATGATCCGGAATATATGGCTACTGAATTATTCGTGTTATTGTTTATTATTTTACCAGGTTATGGAAGTTTCAAAGCTGAGTTAGCTGATATCCTCACTGAAGACATTATTTCGCAACTTGCAATCTACTTCAATTATCCGCCCGTAAAATACGATTTGCTGAAGAAAGATGTTGGTCGTAATTACCTTATGGTTCACTATATGGAGGAGAGAGGGCAAATCACAGAAACAGATATCACGACTCTTCTACGTGCTTTGAAAGCGCGTAAACTCCATGGGATACAGAAAAGGGTGCAAACAATGTTCGAGCTTCATACAGGGTGTACAGGTGATGAACAGTATATGCAGCAGCCAGAAGGTAAGTGTATGGTTCTGAAGAACACTTCGGGTACAATATCAACCATATGCATATTAATCATCACCTTCTACATTTGAAAATGTATACAATGTGTACTTACCGTACCAGCAATCTAACGATACACTTGAAGCATTTATAACAATTAACTAATATGACAGAGTCAAGAAGTAACCAATAAACTATGATGAGTATCATATACATTAACACTTTCTTATTTTTTATTTCGATCTTCTGTGAACTTTGGGATTACTCATTTCCGATAGATCTTAACTTTGGTAAACTGGATCTTGGTCCAATAGAATCTTTGACGTATGACGTGAGTACATTGAAATATTTAGCTAGATACAATGCTATACAGCTTATGTAGATTACATTATTTTAAACATTAAGCTGCAAGGACTAGACCAAGTCTATACTTCGACAACTCATATGCTACTATTTCTAAGTTTTTTTCAGTACTGATGCAACGAGAACTGTTTGTAATTGGAGAACATTATGTTAATAATGAAGGTTGTTAGTGAGTATACGACTCCGAGCAAGGGAATCACAGGCTTGATCCTATTATCATTTCATATAATCGAAAAAATATCTCACACATTAACGTTTCCATATTTTCCGTCGGTATAAAGTTCTGTAATTTGGTACATCATCAATTGGGCTTGCATGGACCATCTTGTCTGTCAAAAATGAAGAGGAAGATGTGCTTTGTTTTTGTCACTCTATAAATTCACAGTCATCGATATGAACAAATATTGCTCTTGACTGCGCACGAAAAGTCTAATAATTTCAAAAATGGGTTTTACTTACATCAAGTTTACCAGTCTCGGACTAGCATCATTTAGCTCGGCGGATCAACATAACATAACCCTGGAAAATGGAAAACTTGTGCCTGTATCGTCCACCTTAGAGGAACTACAGATAAAAACGAACAATGGAAAAGAATTTACTCAGGACCAAGTCATAGGATTATTGTCGTTTGCACAGCAATGCAAACGGCTGCGGAAATTGTCGTAAGTAATCACATATCACTAACTGTTATGTTTGTATTCACTTTAACTTAATAAACGATACATTACCAACCTGCAGCAAATTATGGAACTGTGTTCTTGAATATAACTTTTAGCTAGATGATTGATTTATGAATACTGTAACGTGATAGTGTTGTTGCTGTTTAGTAAAATGGGATTGTACTTCATATGTTGTATTTTACTATTGTGCAGTGTAATCACCAGAGTGAGACATTAAAGCAAAAACTGATTCGTTCTCTCTGAGAACAGGCGAGTACACTCAAGAAATACTTATGCAGAGAAGCTCGGAACGTAACAATACTTAATGACGGATACATCACTAACTTTACACTATAGTTACTTTATAAATGGTGGATAACATTAAAATGATTCAATCATTTAACGCATTCACCACCCACAAATCACATTTTATTTTACAGATTCATTGATTGTTTGTTACCTCTGTCTCTTCTCGTCGGTTCTCTTTCCCCTATTACGAAGTTACGTAACATTCAAGGTAAGAACATAGAAACAACTCAATGTGTTACTCATCAAAAACAATTTGTGATCCTTTATTAGATACTAAACGGGTGATATCATTATATTGTGAAAGTCAACGAATAATATCAATATATGATAATACATTTACCTTGTAACTATGAACACCATTTTTGTGTGTTAACGTGCTTGATCTATAAAGAAAATCGTTATAAAATTCTTCTTTCCAGTTTCATGGACACCGGCTGAACATGGTTTCACTTTCCATTTCGATTCTTCCAGAGGTAAATGGGTGTTGAACTCCAAGGAAGCCACAACACTTGAAGTAAGTCGTTTACCACTCTCTTGAGTGCAATACTGTACACAGAGTACGTTTTTCATTAGTTTAGCGACAAATCTTTAAACTCTGATAAATCCATGATAGATTATCCTGTTAACATCCACCTTGTCAGGCGGTACAATAACACCTTGTAATCGTCCTACTGTAATTCATGCGGAATTCACAAGTCAATGTATATGATTATCATGGAAATAGCCAAAATAAAAACATACAAAATAAAATATTAATTGAATTTTATTTCGATTACAAATTTCACTTTTTGTTATTTGATCTAATCCGAATAAACATAAAATCAAACATGCGGTGCTGGTACAATTTAAAGTATTATTAAAACGAGTAGCAAACATTTAAATAGAACTTAAATATAATTTAATTTACTGTAAATGAAATGGTTTTCCAGTAAGCCTTCATTTCATGAACATAAAATCACAATGAGAACCACGACAATTTTATTTCAACGCTGAATTCAGCTTCAAGTAAAGTTCATAGCATTTTAATTCAATAAAATACTAATATGTAATTCATTAATTCAATGGTTAATATATTTGTGTTATTGCTAAAATTCATTTCAAATACAGTTTAGCTGCTCAAATTAACTTAAAAAATGTAATTTATTACAAAACATTTTTGAACATAGTTATATTCGACAGATATATTTTCAACTTGTTGTGGACAATTGGTTGTGGATGTTTGGCATGATAGTGAAGTTTAATACTACATTGTAATAACGGAAAACAGGTTGACAAGCTCAATGTTGTCGGACATTACATAATCATGAAAAGTAACAGTGCATGTTAACGAGCAAAACAAATAAAACAAAACTACAAATCTGAAATTTTCCCCATATAATGCAATAAACTGATTTGATCTATTTAAATGGGTTGTAATGCCTAAACTCTGAAAATCTGTAAAGTTTGCACAATTTTTATAACACGTAAAACTTTTATACAGTAAATTTGCACGTAGCACAATTTCTCCATCAACATAATACATTTCCGAAAGTACAAATAGGTTATTTCTGCTTTTTTTTACGGTAGAATAATTTAAAACGCTTAAAAATCACCTTATATAAATTATTAACATCCTGAACCTTCCGTAGTTAATCGTCAATACGGAATTTCAAAATTTTAAACAGTCCGTTTTGCTACATTTTTTAAACTTTCTTTTAGACTGTTCAAACCTGCAAGAAAGTACTTTTATACATGTTGTTGGGTTTTGCGAGGTTAGTGTTTAGGCTCAAAAAATATGAAAGAAATGAAATGAATAATCAAACTAACTGAATAGTAAACAGTATCAACATGAGTTTGTTGGAATGTAAATTGAATGAATCAAAAGTAAACTTGTTTTGAGGTGTTATTATTTCCAACTAATTTGATCAATTTGCGAAAAGGCAAATTAAAATCTACTTTACAGGAATTCGTTTTACCTTAGAAATGCTTTACATGCAAAAGGTTAGATGAGACAGTTCTTGTGTGTATTCTACAGAGATTTTTACTGTTATTCAGTTACTCGTTTTGTTTTTAGTCGTTGCGAGTACCTGTCAGATTTGAAATCGTCTTCAAATACACGTACAAAAATTATGATTTTTTTGTTGAAATACACAGAAACATGAAATGCCGTAACTGACCAGTAACCACATTGTATGCGTTTACGCATGCGTACGGTCTCATCAATCGCACTCTTGTCAAAATAGGAATCTTTCCTACCCCTAGAACATTTAAACAATGCTAGGTGAATATATATATTGCAATAAATTGATTTGATCTATTTAAATGGGTTGTAATGCTTAAATTCTGAAAATCTGTAAAGTTTGCACAATTTTTATAACACGTAAAACTTTTATACAGTAAATTTGCACGTAGCACAATTTCTCCATCAACATAATACATTTCCGAAAGTACAAATATGTTATTTCTGCTTTTTTTTTTACGGTGTTATTATGGATGATAACCAAATTGTCTACGAAATACGATAGATCGAAGAGCTCCCCTCCCCTATAGATATTTTTGTACACAAAACGATGACGGCAAAATTATTGGCAAGTTTACAAATCACAGCTTTGATACATATTGTAAGGCTGCCACATTACTTAAATACCCCGGGAATACCCCCCTCCGTAAACACACGTCCGCAAATAAACTTTAAAAAGGTTCGACCAACTAAAGGCTACCTTTACAGAGCTATAGTGAGCTTCGACCGATGGGGTCGACTAACACACCCACCGTCGTGCCTGCCTATGCCAAGCACGGGAATGCAGCTAAATGACAGAATTAGGTAATCAGTTCCCGTTCCGGATAAACATCTCTCAACAGATGTAATCCCTAAGGTAGGGTTTCCCTAACTCATTTTCCCCACGAACCCCACGTGGACGTCAGAGTTGTCCACGAACCACCAACTGTTCGAGACACGATCTGAGTCATTATTATACTATAATACGCATAACAGTGCTTCGTAAAAGATCAAGTACCACATGCATGGTACGGTACTACTATGGCAACATATGTGTATGGAACGCGAAAAGTGTTTGTCGATAGCTACGACTTTTGTACATTACTAAATTATATGACATATCAGATGTTAGCTCAACAAAAAATACTCTAGTTTTGACTCCCAGAAACGTCTCACGAACCCACTGGGATGGACTCGCGCACCCCTGGGGGTTCACGCACCTCAGTTAGGGAACCCCTGCCATAAGAGTACAAAACGTATATATCAATGGAAACTCGTAGATTTCCGCTACAATATGTTCAATACCAGTCCCGGCGCCAGAGTGGAGGGAGGGGCATTGGCCGTTTTCTCAAACCAAGTCTTCCACTTCCCGAGGCGGCTGCGGTAAAGCAAGACTGAGGCATTCTCCGTTACGTCCATATTTCTCCTTCTGTTGGTAACATTAGGCTAACACTTTTCTGAACCGGGGTAAAATTGGAATCACTAGAAATTGCGATTTAACGAATGTCTGTCTGTTTTAAGTTTAAATAGTCTAACGCTGTTAACATCCTGGTGTGAAGAACTCCCTGTCTCGGAACCAACCAAAGGAGCGGTGAAGTCAGGAGGAGGGGGTGGGGGTGTCCAAATCAAGACTTTGAACCGGACAGCAGATATCGAAAGTGTAAGGTTTAATATACATGTAGTTCTCAACTGGTTCTTTACACTGTATAATACACTGTACATATGAAACACATAGCCGCGATAAGGACGGGCACCATCCACGACTGTAGCTGTCCAACAATCGCGCAGCGCAAGTCTCGGGCACTGCACAGGTCTCGGCACTGCACAAGTATCGGGCAGCGCAGGTCTCGGTCACTGCACAGGTCTTGGGCACTGCACAGGTATCGGGCAGCGCAGGTGTCGGGCAATACACATGTCTCGGACAGCGCAGGGGTCGGGCACTGCACATGTCTCGCGAAGCTCACGGGTCGATGACTACACAGGTATCGGGCACTGCACAGGTCTCGGTCACTGCACAGGTCTCGGGCAGCGCAGGTGTCGGGCAATGCACATGTCTCGGACAGCGCAGGGGTCGGGCACTGCACATGTCTCGCGAAGCTAACGGGTCGAGGACTACACAGGTATCGGGCACTGCACAGGTCTCGGTCACTGCACAGGTCTCGGGCAGCGCAGGTGTCGGGCAATGCACATGTCTCGGACAGCGCAGGGGTCGGGCACTGCACATGTCTCGGACAGCACAGGCTATGAAAATAAAGACATCTCTTTTGACTTAATTAAAAATGCTGATGGTACTACTGTCATAGGCAGTGCGAGCTATCATACAGTTTCTCGTTACGCATCTAATCGACCCAAATGCACGGAACCTTTTACCCCGGAATTAACCCTCGTAGACGCTCACGTCCTTACATACACTATGTTGATGCCTTGACCAATCAGAGACTACCCTCTACCCTTGATTTTTGCTACAATATCTACAATATACAATGAATATCTGGAATTACTTGAGATGAGATACACTGCAGCAAAAAATATAATTGTAATTTTGCTTCCTGTCATTTATATTTTATCCAAACTTGTAACTAAGGCGAACAAGAACTATCTTGAAGTGTTTCAAATTCTGGTTGTCCTGTACTCTTAGCCAAGAACAATGTACAGTACTAATGATCAACCTAGTTGCTCCTTTTCTAAGTTTTGTTGCTCAGATAGTCACTTTAAGTCCATTTCGATCAACATCCATTGAAACATGGTGGAAGCAAGACCAAGGATATATGACGTTAAAGTTTAGTCTCAATTTTGAATTTCATGTAAATATTCATAAATTAAGATTTTATTCATGTGGCGTTCTTGCAGTTCTATGTATTTGAACCGAAAACGTTCGCTTAGCCAACTAATCCATTCCAATCCCCCACGTTAGCACAGTGTGATCTGCTTCTCATTAGCCCTTTCAAATATGTAACGATATTTTGCTGAACATGTTCCAATGATTTAGTATGATTGGAATTTCAATTATCAAATATTATTGTTTTCTGTAATAAAAGCATAACATCTCCACCTGCATCATAATATATAAAATATCCATCTGTGTACATCTACCAACATGTACTATTCTGAATTATTATTTGCTTATATGGTTTGTCAGGGGGTCGATCAAACTAAAACTCTTAGATGAATTATTTAAGGAATCTCTGATTATGCAACTGCAGTATCTCATTTGCATACATGTGTGTATAACAATATACCTAGTACTAGTGGTCATACCTTTAAATTCCTTGGGCGGTGTTTGGAATGTTGCCTCTGTGAAAAATTAGGCATAGATAATTAAAAGATAATCAGATAATCTTTTATCGATTCTATGTGTCAGACCTGCACATGTTCCAAGGGCCGTGTTTAGGGGGACCTTGTGACATGGTTGATATACATAAGGCTGTAGCCACTAGGAGAATGGGAACAAGTATCTCCTCCACCAAAGTATCTTTCATAACACACGCACAGCAAAGTCGTATTCAAAGATGTAGTTAAAATAGTGAAACAAATGACATCAAATTTGTGCATCTAAGCCATCTATTCTAAAAATCATTTTCTGAATGAAAGAGGGGACACCTTTTCCTTCAGACTCTCCCACAAAACAATTACTAACATAATTCATTGTCCCTTTCCCTGCCCATGTCTCCCCATACAGCTCTAAAACTTCAATACGTAACAGAGGGTATAGCCTGTATGGCTATAAATATAAATACAATCGTTAACTTAAATTAAGTTCCGTGACCGGTGGTAGCCCCAGTTTGAATATTACCCCTCTAAACAAATATTTTCTCAAGAGAAGGGTATCTCCCTCCCCTTAGACTCCTAACCAGAAAGGACATTACAACCCCCCCCCCCTTTGCTTAACATCAAATCCGTACCATAGAGCAGAGTCTACATGGTGTTATGAAAAGTCAAAATGCAAAGCGTTAATTTAAGTTAATATCCCTGAATCATACAATATTGTCGGGATGGGGGATTATCAGTTCCCCTGACAGATTTCATCTACCGTTAACATTATGTGAAATTGTGATACCCAAGGGAGCAATTTTAAAATATTATAACTTGAAGTTCTTTCTATGTTCATTTGAAGACGCTTCTATTTTTATTTCCAGACCAAGGGTCAAAACAGTTTACGAGACCTGTGTTCGAGTATCGTGTTTCTAAGGAAAACTGATTCTAAACCACTCCAGATGTCTACGATATTGTTTCTTGAAATTGCATCAAGTCACAACGTAAGTCACATTTATTTTAACACAGCCATATAAATATTGCTACTTCAAGTTACCGTTCTTATAACGGTACATTGCAGTATCACGTGTCCATTACAAGCAACGGATATTATACTTCATCTACGCCAACTAATCTGACCTAGATGATGAAATGTTATTTATTAACCAAGTGTCAGTGTCTGAGTAAGTATTAATTAACACAATTGTAATCAGATTTCCCGTTATACGCAGCCCAGAGTAAAACTGTTTTTACTCTCCACGACACACAAAGAATATACACCTTGATATGACAAAGTGACGTCATCATTTACCTAAGAAATATTAGCATTAACCTAAGTGATAAACTGTCAATAATGTATGGTAGACAATGAAACACACACGATAGGACCGTTCATTTATCTCCAAACGTTTTAAAAATAGCATTAATTAGAAAATGAGTTGGAACCCTGCAGACCGAGAGGAAAAATAAATCTATCATCAAGGTAATCGTTCCTATATCTCTAGTCTTGACCCAAAACTCCCTCGATCCCTGTAACATTTGTTTAGGAAGTGCGCCCTCCATTTTGCACAACCAGTCGATATATTTCAATTTGAATATGCATATTTACGAAAGTACCATTTACCTTCTTTATTTATGGGTAAAAAAGGATATGTATTTGGTTTATCCAACTAATATTGGCTTATTAAATAATTGACACAAGTTTCATGTAATTCGGTGCAGTAGAAGGAACGTTTGAAGAAGAATAGCAAAAGCCTAAACAATTTAAAATATTTGGAAGCTTGCTTTCACCAGTACACTCAAACAACAAAACACCTGTTCTCAAATGTAAACAACGCCTTACAGTGAACGTTGATCAACTGCGCACGTAGGCATACGTATATATTCCCGCATGGCGGGTGACGTTAAAATAACGTACACTCTGTGTGGAGATTCAGTTTGTACTAGTTACACGTACATACATACGTGTTCATCATTGTACTGTGTTACTGCTAATGGACTTACACCGCGTATGGTTTGCTGCTGTTATTATTTTAACTTACGGTAATTATAGGCCTATTTAACGATTATAGGCCTAGGCATGCTTGAGAGATTTTGTCTTTTCTGTAAAATTTGTCGTTGCATGAATTTCAAAATTTACTTCATTATGTAACCTTGTCTGTCTGAAATGACTGTTTTACTTTTAGCGTAGCCTACTAGTACTAGGCCCTAATAGTAATACTATATGTTACGTTTGTTCTTCTTGAAATTGGAGCCTAAAGAAGTAAAACAAATAGAAACGTCAGCAGAGTTGAAATTACATGAAACATTTAAATGATAAACCAGAAATTAGATCCCCAAAATGAGCTTGTTGAACCATGGAGCTATTCTGTAATAGCTCCATGGTTGAACGCACAAAGAACAAGTAGGGCCTAGCC
>JAIPMN010018567.1:1725-12601 GCA_020650975.1 Apostichopus californicus
AAATGGGGGAGGGGTCTAAGGGGAGGGGTGTCCCCCTTTTTTTAGTTTTGAAACGTCCTTAGATGCAATCTGGTGCATATTTTAAGTCAAATTTGATTTGCCGACGGATTTGGAAGTGGTGACTGAAATGGGGGAGGGGTCTAAGGGGAGGTGGTGTCCCCCTCCCCTTTGGAAATTTTTTAGTTTTGAAACGTCCTTAGATGCAATCTGGTGCATATTTTAAGTCAAATTTGGCACGGAAGAAGCTCCCGTTCTCCTTTCTCTATTCAGCTTTCCTTCTTTCTTCCCCTTCCGCTCTCTTCACCTATTCTTCTTTTGCCGACAGACCCAAAATTTGCCGACAGCGACCAAATTATTGGGGGGTGTGACACCCCCCCACACCCCCCGCTCGCTACGCCCCTGCCCGGGGGTTTCATGACCCAACCCTGAGGGACTATAGTCACGGGCTATGGGGTGTGGGGCGTGGTTTGAGGACATGTGTCCCCTCCCATACCTCCAAATGGCTTATATTTTGTAACGTACGCAGGCAAAGTCAGTTGTATACTACAAAAATGATTGAAGTGATAGCATTTTTTATAGCATGAGTAGATTAAGCATCATTCCAATATTTTCTGGATGTCCTTTTTCTCTCCTATTTGGGACCCTATCCTATGGCAACAGTCTTTTCACTTTCTAGAGGGCCGGGTACATATATGAGAAAATGTGTGTATGTTAGGACATATAGTTAGGCAAAGTACGCCATTGTGTGTTTCCACGGGGTGCACTGTACATTTTAGGTTTATATGGGGCCATTCGGGGGTGGGGGGGGGGACCTTGGAAAAGTCTAATAAGTGAAACATGGCACCAGGGACTGTTAAGAGAAAGAAACTTCCCTAAGGACATATTTACCAGAAGATTGGAACAAATGCTTAATTTCAAAACAACTGGGTATTTTTAAAGTTGTTAGCAATAAGTTTTGACCAAAGAATCGATCTGTCGACCAGGTCAAATGCTTTTTTTGCAGTCTATGAAAGCACAAAACACGTTTTTTCCTTATTAAATAAAACTCTATAGCAGAATGAAGGACAAAACAAAATCCAAGTTCGAATGACCGCTCCTGAACCCTGCCTGTTCATCTCCAATTAGACCTGTACAGTTAAGATAATCTTTGATACGATCATTCAAGATTGCCCTAAACAGCTTTCCCATGCAACTTAGGAGAGTAATTCCCTAACATCTTTTGAGCCCCTTCCATATAGGTTTGATAAGTCCAATAGTCCAACTCGATTGCACTACACTACTTGATAGAAAACAATTGGAGAGTTTTGTAATTAACAATACTACTGCAGGGGTACAGTTTTTCAAAAATTAATTAATATAATTTCATCAACCCCACACGATTTATTACCTTTCAATTTATTAATTTGTTGGATAACTTCCTGGTCAGAAAGTGCTCTATTCAGAACGTCATTATTTGAGGACATAAATGACTGAAGGATCAAAGGACTGACCATCAATGGGGGTGTGAAGACTCGCGCACAAAGAAATGTCTCATGCCGGTAATCTGACCTAGTTTCGAATGAGGTGTAACAGAAGTGTTAGACACCACCATCGATCCCAGAAAATACACACACATCTTGCTACCGTCGGTAATTAGACACTAGTGTACAGTCAATACATACAGCTACGGTCAATACCCACAACACAGTATACATAGCAGCGATGGACATCTCAGGTCTAGATAAAAGATACCAAGGTATCATGTTTCATTACTGTCTGCATTTTGTAGCGACAAGAAAAAAACTTCACTTGCAAGCAACGGAGAGTTAACTTTTTTAGAGGGTGGCACGTGGTTTGGGCGAGTCTTCAATAAAATCGGTTAGCGTAAAGCTAATCTCCCCCGAGGCCCTGAAATACAAAAGCAAAAGAAGAATAAAAATAAGCCTTTGTAGTTTTATGCATGTATAATGAAATCTTCAGCCCTTAGGAAGGTATCTATGTCTTTCCAGACGTTTAGGTTGCTGTCTTACACAAATGTAGGCGTGGGTAAACGCCTCTTTTAATTTGAGTGATTATATTGGATAGTGGTACGTTATGGGCGTGACACAGGTGTTGTCACTCATACCATGAGGATTAGCTTGAAGCGCATGGGACGGTATAATCATAATGTTTGTCGATGGCTGGCGGAGTAAAGATGTCAGTCCCAGCCGTTCAGAGGTGTTTCACATGGCTTTTTGGACAAAATACAGGTATCTGCATTCCTACCCGTAAAGCTTGAAATGCTTTAAAATATAATCCAATCAAATTGTGCTATCGTTAAGGTTTAGGCTAGAAAGTAGAAGAGGTTTTAAAATAACGTTAAAGATTTGCCGTAACGTTTCTCATCTATGAACCCTTTTCGCGAAGCACTTTTACATTGGCAAATGGTGGTGCCTATTGACCCGGCCGCCGGGTGAATAGCGAGCGGAGCTTATCGGCCCGGCCGCCGGGTGAATAGCGAACAGTGTGGCTTATCGACCCGGCTGACGAAATGAATGGCGCGGGAGAATAGCGATTGCGTTTGTTTGTGTGGGGGTCGATCGCCGCTGATGATCCGCAGCGCAGGCAATTGCAGACTTTAATAGCCCGGCCTACTGAACACATGCGCTTGCCCTGCCTGACGTACGTACGTAGGCCTACACAGTAAATTTATATGAGATCCAGGACTATGCACAACTTCCATGGTACCATCTACAGCCGGGTGAATAGCGATCGGGGCTTAGAGGCCCGGCGGCCGGGTCAATAGCCACTACCTTGGCAAATACGTTGTAAGTGGCTAGTGTTGGTCGAGTATATAAGCTCGACAGCCGGACGAATAAGGACTAAGGCCCACACGATTTGTCCATCTTCCGGGCAAATATGTATTTCGTGTCACATTTACATAGGGTTACCATATTTGTTTTTGAAAAGCAGGACACTGATCCGCGTCCTACACTGATCCGCGTCCTGGTGGAGGGGTTTAAGGGGAGGGGGACCCCTCCCCATTGGAATTTTTTTTGTTTTTCAAAGGTGCCTAGATGCAAAATGGTGCAATCTAAATCACTCTAATAGGGACTCATGGAGGTCCCCAACTTGAGTGAGTTATGGTTTGGCTCCAAGTCTAGTAATAAATTAACAAAAAGTGTACTGTGCCACAGGGCAGATTGGAATCCAAAAAATATCCTCTGAATTTATGCAACCTATGCATTCTTCTCTGAGGATCTGATTTTCCTTAACAAGGAAGGCCGCCGATGTTCAATCACAGATTCACAACACTTCAAACTTTGATTTGGCGCACGTGATACTCTGCCTAAAAGTTAAAACTGACATTACGTTAGATAGGGCAATACTCATAATTACGGTGTGTTCACGCTATTGACTGCGTTCTACTATACTCTTTGTGAGAGCCCGCCTGCGTGCAGGAAAGTGTGGTGTGTGTCTCTACTGCTGTCTGTATATGGTAGGTATAGGCTAAATTAGGGAAAACCTGTCAATTCCTGTGTGAAATTCATGAAATCCGGATATTATTGCCAAATTGGAAAACCTGGTAAGCCAATGTCTGGTAAGCCTACATTTACACCAACAGAATTAGGAGTAGGAGTGTAAGACTTGGGGCCTAGCCTAGGCCTAACAATGTAAGTAACATATGTCATTAGACCTAGCCCAAGTAAGACAGGCCCCAAGATAGGGTGTTACTAAAACGAATGACAATTGCGTTACACATAACGAATGACAATATGTTGTACACACTAAAAAATTGCGTTGACTAAAATGCATGACAGTGAATGACAGCACAGACATTTGCTTCAACCGGATATGTTCAGACTTCGTGGGTATACATTAAAGCCACGCACACCGAGTGGACGCGAAGTGCGTGGCTTACAGATCAAGTAAAGTACAGACAAGATACAAACACAACTTATAGTAAGTGAAATTGTAAGTCTGATTTAAACTGAAGTAAATTTAACGTCATTTTTCCGATATTAATTGTTAGAAACTAACAATACTATAATCTTGAAACGGCTAAAAATTTCAGGAAGAGAATTACTTCATTATCTTTCTATATAAATCTACAGAGATAAAGGTCAAAAGCACAGCACTCAAGCGCATTCTCACACAAAAACTTTCCCTGTGGTTTCTATCCGTAAATTACACCAAAACCCTGCAACCACGTTACATGCGATTTTCCTCAAATCATTTTTGCGCAGAAACCAATAACCGCATTTACTCCACTCAGTTAATCATTCTATCTCTTCTCACCACCGACCTTCGTTGTCATTCGTTGTCATTCGCTGTCATTCGCGAATGATAATTAACCCTGTACAAAGTCATTTGTCATTCGGTCATTCGCTGTCATTAGTTTTAGTTTGTCCCCCAAGATATACCCTTACTCCTTTAGACAACAGAATAAGAATAGGTAGAGCAAGTCAAAATAGATATTGGCAAATAATGATGGCAGATGCTCAATGCCAATTGGAATAGTTTCTATGTTTGGCTAGATATTCAACACAGTTTTCTCATTTTGAATCTATGCTAAATAGTGATGGCATTGTGTGTGCATGTGTGTGTATACATGTAGCCTATGTGACACTTGCTTGTAAACACTGGAACTCAAAAAGTTCCACGTGGATTACTTCATACTTGGTATGTGGATACATCTTATCAGTTGGGAGTCTGACCCTGTGACCTCACAAATATTTCCTGATTGCTGACATCACAAAAATTTAAATCTTGCCTGCTAAACAGAAAACATGAATTCTTAAACGATATTTCTTCGAGATAAACTTTCAGAATCAAATACCTAGTTAAATTCAAGGAAACCTAACCCATCTCCTGTTTCACCACATAGTAGAAATGTCAGTTTTATTTTGAAATGAGTAACGAAAACTACAGTAGGTAGAGATTTTGAAACACAGAAACCACACATTATCGTGACCTTCAAAACATTGGTCTGGTAAACTCATCCATTCGTGAACATTCACGAAAATATGCCCAAATACTTTCCTAATCAATAACCGATCAATTTCGAATCCATTCAGAATGAAAGAAAGGCTAATACGGTCAGTCTCAGACCTTTTCGATACATGTAGGCCCAAGCCACTGTATGGCCGCCATTTTGTGATGGAAACAGCTGTCTCAGCAGGGTTGCATGGCAACTAAATGCTTTCCCCTTCTACCTTGCTGCTTCAATTTCTGATGATGCAAGTTGGGCTCTGACACTTGGCCTCTCTATTGTCTTGGTTGCTTTATATGCATTACTTGGTAATTGGTTTGGACATAATCAACAGGAAAACGCGCGGAGGGTTTCTAAGATACATTTTGGCTCGGTGGGATGTTGGGACAATTACGAGTAAGTCGTGTGCAATAATGACTTTCCACATGCAGCAAAAATGGTCCATTTTCATGGGTTCATTTTTCAAATGATAGTTTTTTGAATTGGAAAGTCAAATGTTAGTGACAGTGTAGCTAAAAGGGCACTTCTTAGGATATTTAGATTTCAGTGAACCAGGAAGGTCAGAGCTGAGTGTTTAAGATGCGGGGTGGTGAAGGGGTAGTGGTGGTGGTGGTGTTATACTCTGATAACAGAATTGCCACCTCTCATCAACCCACAACAGCCCCCCCCCCCCAAAAATGAAATAGATAATGTAAGTGTATTTTGAATGTGATAAAGCACTGTATATGAAAGTTCTTGAATACTGTACCTCTATGGAGATGTTAATGATTTCCTAGTACAAATTCAACTACTACAGAATTCATGTAAATTGGAATATGGTGATCCTTTTTTCTTATTGCTGTGTAATTGAAGTAGCCTACAAGATGTTATATTTACATAAAGTTATGGGACACGAGACAGCATTTTTATGCTTTCACATTTAACTCTGTGACCCAAACCAAACACAATAGGGTTACTGTAAATATCAGGGTTTTCATTAGTAGCCAGGGCCCAGGTCAAATGACCCGCCTACTGCACGTACATGACCAGGCTACTTTGCGACGCTCAGTAAAAAAAAAAAATGACAAAAAAAATGACGAAAAAAAATCGGAAAAAAAATGTAATGGATCAAGATTCACCGTGATATTACCAACGCAAGTACACGCCGCACATACAATTGCGCATGGTTTGAACTTATTACAACCCACAACCACAATCAGACCGGTTTATCACTGGCTTTATGTCATTTCCCCGCTCAAATGAACCAGTTGCTGCTATCACTTCCTTTTTTAACTAGCCTACTTATTCCCCCCATATACTCCCTACGCAACGACGAAACCGACTAGGAATATGACATCACTCAACATGCCCTAACCCATTTCCGAATTCCCTGAACAAGGTTCTCGGTATGCTACTACAAAAAAATTGAGGAGAAAAATAGGACAGAAGAACGGGGTGATTGGGAGGGGGCAATATCATTGACCAAACAGCTGTATATTGCACCATTTTGCATCTAGAGACTTTTTAAATTGCAATTTTCCGGCAAAGGGGTGGGGGGCACCCCCTCCCCTTAGACCCCTCCCCCATGTCCACGTACAGACAGTCCTGCCTACTTTTCAACTTGACCCACCTACTACATTTCTTAACAAAAACCCGGCATATCTAAACAAGTTTCCGAATCGTTATACACCATGTTTTACATGTAGAACATAACATACATACAAAGATAAATTCATACAAACATACCTTTGATATGCAAATATATTATCAGGAAATCCATGAACAGGATTGCATTCATGTTACTTGCTGCCAATTGTAAATAACCACAATGGTTAATAGAACATGAGAATGTTAATAGCGCCAGGTGACACACCCATATCATCAAGGTAGAATTAAGTTTTGATTTTACATGTTTTCAGAGCTTATAACCAATCAACCCCCCCCCCAATGAAAAGTATTTGCCTCAATTTTAGCAACACAGTCTCAAATAAGCAGGACCACCTCATGTGCAGTAGGAATATTAACCTTACTATATGGTAGGATAATATTCTTGTAACAGATGTCAGGTCAAATCTTCAAAATACTTATCCAGCATCACATATTATACATACCATCTTGCCTGTTTATTGCTAGGGTGTAAGTTAAAGGCACATTACTGTTAATCTAATTTTGATTCTTGAAAATTACATGGTTGGCTTAACTCATCTGACTCTGCAAATCTACAGCATTTCCTTTTAATAGCAGTCTTTAGCAGTGTAAGCAGAAGAATGTTTTCCCATAGGTGGATTCACTTTTTTAGAAAAACTGGTATTATTATCACAAAGAATGGAATAATCTGATCCATCAATCTGTCTTTTCAAATATGGGCAGAGATATACAGTTATGGAAACTGCAATGGAGAAACTGTAGGATAGTGGATGCAAATTAATACAATTGTAATGGACTTTGAGATATTGAATGCCAAGCTGGATGCTTACAGTAAATGCTGGACAGCTACCATAAAAATCTGTTGGCCAAAACAAAAAACGGTAAATGATCATGACTACAATTCAACTTCAACCAATTCTTCATCATCAAACATTTCATGCTCCGGGAGATTAACATCTTCAACATTTGGTAAATGTCCTCATCAGAATACCATTTTCTGGTACCGATCTGTCTTTGCAATTGATAAAAAAATAGCATACAACATCTCATCCTTTTACTGATACTGTTAAAGATTGCTGGCCCTAGCCCTGGTGAATAATGAGAATTTCTCCAACCTTGCAAATAATCCACAATGTTATCACTAGGCCTGGTACTACTTGTAACTACTGAATTTCTAGCAGCATGGAGGGCTCATATTAAAAATTGATCAATGGAAAACCCAAATCACCCTACTGCATTCTTTTTTTCATATGTGTACTGTAGTCCTAGTTCCTCAGAAATGTAATGATCACAATTTTTTGTTTTGCTACACAACATACAATGAACAGAAATTGTCCAGAATTTGCCTAGTCAAATTCCTTCATACTAAAAAATCTGACATAATCATCGATAAGGGCGATTCTGTGAAAACAGGGATCAAAATCATTTCTGCAGCCATTTTTGGCTTCTAATATACTATAAACACATTTAGGGTCTGGGTTATGTACTTTTTGTTCCAACTGTACCATGCTCTTCTACCAAAAAATGTGCATACATGACTAATGTTGGTTTTTGAGGGAATATTTGAGGAAATAGTATGGATATTTCAAAGTCTCAGATTTCCATATTTGAAAGCACCCTAAATAAATTTGATATATATGTATTGGTAGTGCCATTAGTGATACAGTATATTAAAATAATAATCACAATTCCCCCAAACAGTTTTGGTTTGTAGGCATATATGGCTGTAACGACACACAGCTGATTTGAGAGCGTAGGTATGCGAGTTACCGAGAGACCAAGTTTTTAACTTTTTTTTTTCACTGGAGCAGATAATTTCCTGCCATTTCATACTATGCTTCTAGTCAAAGTAAAGAGTATTATTTAAAAGTTGAAAGAATAAGAAATGTACCTAGTTTATAGATATAAAGAGCCATTGAAAACTGTAATGCGAGTTACCAGTAATGCGAGTTACCGCTGTAATGCGAGTTACCATTATTCCAATCTCACAAAGCACACTTGCAGTACTACTGATCAACAAAACAATAGAGCGCAATATATACTTTTATAAGGTGTGCACAGTAGGTACTTCCTGTACCCAGAATGCACTGCAACCTCCAATTACATCACATGTGACCCTTAGGACAGTTTCAACAGACACTGATGATTTTATCACCTGACCTTTGTGGAATCACGGACCTTCCAAGATGCATTCCACTGTGACATCATCAAAAGTTAGCATATTCTTCTCCATTTTAACATTAGCATTTTTTCATGGGATATTAATTGCTTAATACAATATTTTGGACAAATTGTGAGAGCTTAGGCTATATTAGTCTGTAGCCTATCACATAGTAATCTAGTATGTTCTAGGACGGGCAAATATTGTAAATCATGACCATTATAATGTGCCTAACATCTTGATGGTAATTAGTCTTGATATGAAAACTGATGCTGCCAAGGGTGTGGGCACCTCGGAATTAGTGGTGTGGGCAGAGGGGAGGGGGCGGCTGTGGACGGGGAGTTTGCAGAGGGGAGGATTGGGGCCGCTGGGGGGAGTGGGCAGGGTTGCGGAGGCTTGGTCAGTTGGGATAGATTGGTGTGGTTTACCAAGTCAAATGTGTGTTCCCCAAATATCATGATGTGCAAACCCCTTTCCCCAATATGAGTGTCTTATGTCACTACAATGTGAAAATCAACCTTTACTCCAAAGCATTTCAAATCCCAAAATTACACAAAGTAGAGCAGGTCATCGGATTTCATGGGAACGATCGATAACTGGAAATGGCTGAACCCCAGGGATGACAAAACTTTCTTTCGACGAAGCCAGATGATAAAGAAGTTGGGAACGCCTTTGATTGCTAATAGTTGTGGCCAATTCAAGTTTGCATCAAAATTCTAATTTGATACAAAACACCATCCATTCAAGGTTATCTAGAATGGCCTACCATCATGGCCTCATACCGCATGATGATACATCTATTGTGTTATTGTTGATGATGTTATTATACTGATAGAATTAGGGACAAGGATTGTTTTATTAGTTTCATGCTTTTCCTAAGAACCCTAAGTAACAATTTTCAAAGGACCAATCACTAATCAACATGCCAAAGAAACTTTTCTTGTAATTCACTATAAGCTGTGAACCTGTTTAACTTTCAGTACATGTTTTGAGACATTAAAATGGAAGAGGAGAGCTACCAGTTTTGCTTGGATTAGCTTGATTGGAAATTAGGATTGATAATTCAAGAGTGTACATTGCAATCTTGTTCATCAACAATTCTTCAGTTGAATTTTCTGGTTCAATCAGCTTCGATTATTTTATTGATAAAATTGTCAGGATGTTTTGCTAATTGTTGTTAAAATGTTGTTAAAAGTTTTGGAAAGAGTTTTACAGTTTCTAAGAGTTTCCAAGTGTTTCAAAAATGGCTTTGGAGCATATCTCTTTCAAAGAATTTGATGAATAAGGGCAAAATCGATGACTGGAAAAGGTGTAGGTCAGTTAGCAAGGGTCCTCTTTGAATTGTGTCAAACGCTTTGCTTATATCTAGCATAAATAGAATTATAGTGTAACCTATGGATGTCATAGCTTTTTCTGCGAGCACTTTAAAAGCGAAGACAAGTTCAGCTGTGCAACGTCCTGAAGTGTAGGCAGTTTGGGTAATGGGGAGGATATGCTCATCAATTGACGGACGAATCCTCCTGGCCACACAAACCGAAAGAATTTTCCTCAGTGTTGATAATAAAATGACTGGTCTTAAGTTTTCTGGTGGACCTTTAGTCTTTCCCGGTTTTTGGATATGAGTTAAGATTCCTTGTTTAATTTCAATTGGGAAATCGCCTGATTCGGCTATACTATTTAAGATATTTGCTATGTGTTTGTGTGTGCATGGGGCATATTTGAGATTTTCGGCTGTGACCTTGTCACAACCTGGGGTTTTATTATTTTTTAAGGATGAGACTGCTTGTTTAATTTCATCTTCATCAAAGGGCGTGTTTAATTTTTCTGGAAACACGTTTGGTTTGGGATCTGGGATATTGCAGTTAAAAGTCTTTTCGAAATGTTTGCTGATTTCTTTAATTTTTGCGTTGGTATCTCCTATGTGTTTATCGCCAATTTTAATTGTAATGGGGTCTCTCATACTTTTTTGTTGTACTTCTCTTATTGCTTTAAAGAAACGGTGGTTAGCACTTAAAGGGGGTATAATATCACTTCAGGACATTATGTTATGATTTATTATTGCCCAGTGCAGAATACCACAGAGTCAAAATGAACCATGCTACATCCAGGCAGGATCCAAAAGGTCCAACATGATCAGT
>JAIPMN010018578.1:0-12746 GCA_020650975.1 Apostichopus californicus
TGGATGATTTCTATCTTCAATGTAAGTTTCATATTGTTTGTAACCAGTAAATCCTTTGAAATTTCTGATGAACATCCAGCAGATCTACAAGAACGCTGTGTTTGATGTTGCTACGGTATAATTACCATGCACATGAATACAGAATTCATCATGTCTGTTTGTCGATACAGGCACAAGGTTAGCCCCAAACACAGGGTAACATCTACACTACGTGCTGCAACAATAAAGTCATTTAATTTACAGTAGGAGAGTGTTTAGACTGTTCTCTAAAACAAGTTCAGGCACAGTATTTAGGAACTTACTGTTTTAGATTGAATGTTTAATTTTGAAAGGAAAAAAAATTGAACGAGAGGCACGCCATGCTTTGAAAATTTGAAGAACTTCTTCGTTTTACGTATAGGCTTGATATTTAAACAAATTACTGTATACAGCTGACTGCAAGCGTCTGGGTTTCAAACACAGACTGCCTTCTTCACTTGAAGGTACCTGTAATAACCCCAAGGAGAGACTTTCCTCTCTTACATGAAGATAAGGTAATCATTAAGATTCAACTACAACACCAAATTCATATTCAACTCCATATCGGAAACTGTATCACTTTCAGCTATAAGCATTGAAGTTCTGGACGGACAATGAGGTCACATTCACCTTGAACCATGGATACACACTGTTCTACTCTTTTAAGGGTTGTAGTTACTACAGTCCTTCAGACCCTGGCCCACTGTAACCAAAGAAGAGTTGATCAAGGTGGTAAATGCAAATCAAAGGACTTCCTTATATTCTTTTCAAATACAGACTAGAAAGGTCAATTGTTTAACCATACAGGGTATTGTAGGGGGCTAACACAAATTAATACACTAGTCTAAAAAAGAGGATATACATTACAAAATTCAGCAAACCTGAAAAATGGATTATGACCATGGATTTATTGACCTGGACACAGTGGCGTAGGAAGGTACTTTTGAGTGGGGGGGACTGAAGACTGATGGATTTTTTTTACATTTCCAGGTGGCCTCAGATGCAATTTGGTGCAATATAGCACACTTCAACACCCACTCCATTTTGTAAATAATTTTGCATTTTCACCTGGCCTTAGATGCAATTTGGTGCTCCAAATGAGATTTTTTTCTCATTTGGAAATGAAAAAGGGGTTTTCTGACTTTCGGAGCGGTGGAATGATACTTCCGCCCCCATATTTTTCACTGGGGGGATTGCGCCCTCCCCAGCCCCCCCCCCCCGGTTCCTACGTCCTTGCCTGGACATCTCTGCAAACACAGGAATGATAATGAATGTATACATTTATATAATGTTACTTATTTATTATTAAGTATTACTATCACTGTATACTGTGTACTACAGTACACATGAAGTACACTAATTTAGTGGGAGCTGATTGATGTACTGTACTACAGTACTGGTGCCAGACACAAAAATCAGAGTTTGCAAAGAAAATAATTAATATGTACATGGGTTGCAGAATATATGAATGAATAATAAGGTCCCAAGGATGATTACTACATCCAAGGTGAAGAAGATGAAGAAGACATTAATGATGCATTGGAAGGAGGATGTATAAATCAGTGGCCATTTATCATATGAGAAAGTCAGTCATATTGTTCATTAGATCAGTTTCCATGGAACAAGATTTAATATAAAGTTTAAGGTAACTTTTACTTTTGAGGGGGAGGGAAAAAAAAGAAAAAGGAAACTTATGCTACTGTAGACATGAAAAGTTAATAAATCTGCACAGTAAATATCATGAGGAGACAATTACACTTGCAGTTCGCTTGTCATCATTACTTCTCATGGATTGATGATACCAGCATTGTTACGAATGCAGGACGATGCAATATTTTAGCCAGGGACCAAAAAATCTTAGATTTGCTTGCGTCCATACAACGCACACTTTGATTTTTGAGACACAAACCCCTAGTATATTACACACTCACAACTAGGCCTTTGAAATACATAACTCCTTCTCTAAAGAACAAAATTTCTTCCAATCATACAAGAATCATACCAATCAACTGCACTGTACAGAGCTAACAACATTTCCATTACAGAGATTTTTATGCCTAACATGCTCAATGATGCTTTTCCATATTTCCAGTGATCTGATTGGTTAATAGTCCCTTACCCGTTGCCTGGAAACATTCTTGCATCTGTAGCGCTCAATGAACACATTGTGTGTGTTTTTATTGCTGTAGTTTAATAAATCAGAATAACCCCAACAAAGCTTAAAAGACGAAAAATTACAATTTCCAGCGATTTATCCTCGGACGTACACAGAGCATTGTTTTCTATGATGAGCTATATAGTAATATCAGTTGAAGATTCAAATTAAGCATCAAAGACAAGCGACTAAGTTCTTTATGTGTTCAAAAACTAAAATTTGGTCTGTACTCCATTTTCACAAACATGTACTAAGTACAAAAGCATGCGCCTCAGTTCCATCTTGCATAAATCTCTGTATACTTCCAAGCGCGTCTCTTACAGTTTGGAAATATTCCTCTTGAAAAGTACCTAAGTACGGATACTCATGTGGAAGGGTTTATAAAAAAAAAATTAAAAATGCAAAGGATTTCTAAAACTTTAGTACCAAATTAATACTTCTAAAGAGAGATATATATATATATATATCAACTGCCAGGTCTCATCAAGATAACAGCAGCCTCTTGTAAAGAGCCAGAGAAGTAAAAAGCAGATGGTGAAATTTAAGTGAAGGACTGAGCAGCAAACTTTTTAAGTTTCACAATACATCTTCTTAAGATGAATCACGGCCAGAAGAAGAACTTATCAAACATATCGACGGTGATACGGTAGTTTAGGGAGCATTAAAAGTTTCCCCCACTTCTTTCAGCTAGCTTAATACTTCAAACTGCTCCTAGCGATGACAAACTACATAGAGAGCTATTTTTGGCCAGAGAATTTGCGCTTCAACGGTTTTTTCCCGTTCGGTGATAAGAGAGCAGAGTCGGTCGCGAGCGTTCTGATTTTTATTTGGGTGATTTCTCGCTAATGAGTTGTTTCTGGTGATTGTATCTCTCTGCCATTACACTTTATCACTCTCGATTTGCACTGTAATGGCTCCATTTGACAGCATTACAAATTAAGCTTTAATGTTACAAATCACTCCCGTAGCTTCAAATGCCAATTTATTGCCCATTAAGTGTCCAAACTGATTCAATGACTGGAGGCGTAGAGGGCAAAAAAAAAAAGGGTTTGTTAGCGATGCTCCAAAGAACAGAGACATGATGGAGTGATCAATTGTAACGATCGGAGCTAATTTAGCAGATCACCAAGCCTAGTGTTATCGCTAGGAACATGCATTGTTTACTCCTTAAAAGAGTAAATTACCAATCAAAAGAAGAGTAAGTGCCTGTTATGCTATGGGCCATTTGAAATATTTTCCTCTTTGCAAGCAATTATCACTCGCAGTGTTTGAATTACGTAAAATGTCACTTTTCGAACAGACCGCAGACGACAGGATAAAAACTGTTTTTTCGGGTGAGCACGGCATTTACTAGTGTTATTAATGCTACCTTTTATGGCTAACTAGATTGTGTGGTGAAGTGTTATCATGTGTGTATTATTTATAGCACTGTGTGACATAATAACTTTACAAGTAATCTCAAATTAGAAAATGTAGAGACATGTATTTTAAACAAATGGGAATGTGTATTAAGCTCTGTGAATCTGTTTTTTTTTGTGATATTGCAAGGGTGGATCCAAGATTTAAGAACAGGTGGGTGAAAGTGACTCTTAGTAGTTGAAGGGGACTCCCAAGGGTAAAGTGGTGGAGGGGGGGGGAGGTCTGTGGATGCTCCATCCAAAATTTTCTGGGACATAATTTAGACTACAGGTAATGTCTATTGCAAATTTGTGCTAATTAATACCTTCTTTTCATCTTTTTTGTGGGGTTGAAAAGAACCCTCTACTCTCCCTAATGACCACACTGAAGCTGTGACTGTTACTTTAGTGGCAAGGAAGCGAGCATTACATTATTAAGCACTGTATTGCACAGTATTGTTCAAAGTATGGAAGTTAATATCAATATACCTCCATCGTATTAATTCAAAATTTGTTACAGTTTCCAGGACGACAAGAAAGCCAGCATCAATGTGTATGCTAGCATTAATTATTACCAATCATTACACTCTCGGTGATTTCACCCCGGTATTATATATATAGATAATTATGAGCAAATCACAAAACAGTCATATATGATACACTAAATAGATCAATATAGTATGCATTAAGCTAAGCACCAAAGTATATGAACTCGAACTTAATGAATACATATTAATATGTGTACAGCCAAGCGGAGCAAAAAACCCTCTAATTGGCTATTCGTTCGCGGCTAACACTAATATATACACCGACTAATCGTTCAGGGATAAACAGCTCAAAGGCGGCAAACTTTCCATATTGTAGCCCTGGCAGCTATAACGTTGAGACTTTTAATCACATGTGTATGATCCGATCATTTCATAACGTTTTGTCATATTTTGGCTGCAAAAATTGTGTTAAAAGTTTGTGTAAAAATAGTAAAATTCTATTTGGTGTGCAACATTTCCTTTGAAAGTCAAATAGCTTCTGATCTATTGTCTCCATGCTCCATTAACCTTCTAACTGTCTTTATAAATTATAAATGCCTCAAGCTAGTTAAAAGTCCCAAAGTGATTGACAATCACTGAGTCACACTTTCAATATCTAAATCTGCTTACGGGGGTCACATGAATAAAAAAAAGCAGGGAAAAAAACAAAAAAAAAGGATACACGTAGAGATAGGAAAGACAGAAAAGGGAAAAAAAAAAGAAAAAAGGGAGAGATGAGATATCAGAGGAAGAGGCTTGGCGGATCTAAAGGCGTCAATATCTCCATGTCAGCAGATGGTTGGGCTAGGAATGTGTGCAGACAAGCTTGACAAACACAACTGTTAACTTCTGACCTAGTTCATATAGATAAGGGGAGGAGGAGGAGTTTAATAAAGCTGATTCTTGGATCAGCTACTTATCAAAGAAACACATAAAGATTACACAAATCTACAGATATGGTACCCCATTAGCAATGAATATTTTATTACAGAATTATGAGTACACGTATATGAGTTGTCATGTGTACAGAACGCTGTCATATATATAAAAAGAAACCCCAGGTTGCGAATGAAATGTTTTAACTTTGCCAGTACATAAAGCTTAAACTTTTGTACCTGAGGATATACTGTACAGTACATCTGTGTTGATGGTCAGATGGGTTGTGCATGCTCCCGGCAAGTGGTCCACACACTTTATTTTCAACCATGGATGGACAAACCCAGGAACTTCCATGAGGACTGATCTAGCAGAGCACAACCCGTCATAACTTAAATCTCAGAATGCATGAAATGTTGATAATCCAATTTTCACCCAAATCTGTAAAATCCGGCGATCCAAACAAAATTTGGTTCAGCACCCCCATATCTTGCGGACTGTCCCTCAAGGCTGGCCTGCCAATTTTTTTTTTCATGTAATCTACATAGCAAAGTGACAGCCGACAGGTCCATCCCCAAAACGTCCCACATTTGGATATAAACCAGCGGCAAGCTAAATTACCTGTCTCCTCACAATATCAGCACTTATTTTCTCTTATGTACATGCACTTAAAGGCACTTTGGATATGAGAAACATTACAGGATCATTGACTGTTATTGAGATATATCACTGAAGGGGTACAGTGTTAAAAATGAGCACAGAGAGAGTGCTGAGTTTTGTGGAAGAGAAGTACATATGAATAAGACTCAAATTGCTTGGATTGCAAGGCTAAAATCACAGAAAAACTGGAATTTAATTCAATACAAGAACACAATTTACTTGTCCTCTTTGAGTATTATCATCACATGACATTAAACCAGTTGACAACCTCAGCGGTCACCGTAGACGAATATATCCCTTGCCGTTAAACATTCACGGGGGAAAAAAACAAATGACAGTTAATAAACAAGCAATTTGATAAAACATGATAAGATCACTATTAATCCAGCTATGCAATCCTTCAATTTACAAAAGTTAATTATAACCAAAAAGTTTATGCATCACTCCTATTACTTTTGGTTTATACTCCAAAATACTGCTCCCTTTAACAGCAAGCAGTACAGCTAGCTAGTCTATCAGATGTCTTAGTATTCGCATGTTCCCGAGTAAATATATATGTTAAGACACTGCAGGCCCATATATACACTTGAGCAAAACAGTGTTGATGATGTATCTGTTTGAGACAAAGTTTAGAAAGTTTTTAAAGTTTAAACATCTGTCATGGCACATAATTAATGAGGAAAATATATGAGATCACTAACAGCTGATCTTCAATAAAGTCGATGGGATCGAATTATACGGACATTGCCATTGCAAGTGGATCTTTCCCAGACTGTGTTTCACGTATACGTGCTCATTGAATGTGTTACAGTATGTACACCGATACATACGCTTGAGGGGTTTGAACGACTCAGTTGACATACTTTACCAAACAATCATTCTTATTGTCAATTGTTGAAAAATTGAAGATTCTCAACCATCTTCTGAGGGTATTGAATATATAATAAACATACAGTAGTTTAGGAGTTAGTTGTAAAAATCGAGAGAAAAATCAGTGTTGTTGGCATTGTTCTTACACCTGGATGTATCGACGGTTCTTGTGAATTCGTGAGATAAACAGGATGTAATTAACAAGTCCTGAATGATTGATTCCGGGAACATTCATACTATATACAGATACAGATAAGGATCACCATATTATTTAAACACCAGTCTCTACAGCCTCAGTAAAACCATGCATAGTTCTTCATCCAGATTAATATCATGTGTCCATGTACTGTAGGCTATACAGATATTTGAATTTATAAGAGTGCTGTGTTTTACCATTGATAAGATTTAATAGCTTACGGTTGAATTTGAAGGTCTCGATGTGGCCGGCCCCCTCGTATTCTGATCTAGTGAAATTCAAGCTCATTTCTGCTGCTAAGTACACAGGGTTTAAGCCTCACTCTCTTTAATGTGCTACTGTATAGTCCATGGTGGCAGTATAGCATTTAAGAGTGCTCAATTAAAGAGAGGCAACAGGTATATGCAGAGAGGATATATTCTAAGTTTATAAGATTGTTATCTCTCAAATTTGCAAAGAGGACAGTCAATTCTCTTTTCCTTCTGTTTTCGTTCACTGTTAGAGCAGCTTCATTATATTCAAATCCTACTCTTACATTCATGTGAGCTGCTAATCATACTCTTACATTCATGTGAGCTTCTAATCCACAACGTTATGAAGATTGTGACCACAGTACGTCAAAAATTACCACTTTAGTGCATCTCTGAATATATCACTTGTCCTTTTCATTACTCTGGCAGTTCCCTGATCGCCGCATAAGGCATGAAACTCGAGTACCAAATTTTGCTATGTGCTCCTGCCTCTATCCCACCAGCCTCCATTGCAATGAGAGACAAACCCAACCATTATCAGTAGTCTATGTGATAGAGATAACTGTCATCCATGGACAACTCCCCCCACCCCCTCCCCCTCCCTCGTGCCTCATCCCCACCAGCCTCCATAGCAATGAGACACAAACTCAACCATCATCAGTGGTCTATGTGATAGAGATTATTGTCATGGACAACTTCCACCCCCCTCCCCCTCCCCTCCTCCCTCCTGCCTCATCCCCACCAGCCTCCATAACAATCAGACACAAACCCAACCATCATGAGTTGTCTATTTGATGGAGATATAACTGTCATGGACAACTTCAGTCCCCCCTCTCCCTCATGCCTCATCCCCACCAGCCTCCATAGCGATGAGACACAAACCCAACCATCATCAGATGTCTATGTGATAGAGATAACTGTCATGGACAACTTCACCCACTCCCCTCCTCCCCCTCCCTCCTTCCTCATCCCCACCAGCCTCCCTAACAATGAGACACAAACCCAACCATCATCAGTTGTCTATTTGATGGAGATAACTGTCATGGATAACTTTCCCCTTCCCCCTCTCCCCTCCCCCTCCCTCATCCCCACCAGCCTCCCTAAAAATTAGACACAAACCCAACCATCATCAGTGGTCTATATGATAAGGATAATAAAAAAATTTTCATGAGAATTGTTGTCATGGACAACTTCACCCTTTTGATGTCATGGTAATTAGGAAAGGCTACCTGAGATTATTGTCTCCTTGAAATCCACGGTCTGTCAAGCAGCAGATATGAATTGATATGTCATCATTACCTTTTTTTCATTCTTTTCTATACATACACCAGAAAAACAGGAAATAAAAAGACAGCGATTAATTCTTTCCAAAATAAGCCTATTGCTTTGTGTAAAGATCGACACACAGGTTATAATGCAAATCCTGACTTTGGTACAGAATATAGTTTATTTGAATAAATACATGTATGTGGCTCATAACTAAGTGTATTTCCATTCACTGAAGTTTTCTTTTGAAGTTTCACATCAAATAATATAGCTTCTACTAAAGGGCAGTTGCATTCCGATTTCTTCAACTTCTTAAAGGTGAGTTCTAACAAAAAAAATACAGAGAATTGGGGAAAAAAATGAGGCCGACATCAGTTTTAAATAACTATAACCTACCTCTTCTGTCTCTCTGGACATAAATCTAGTTCTATAAGAAATGTGAGTCCAAAACATTTCATTAAATGTTCCGATATTGTCAGGTTTTAATGTCCCACACTTGTCTAGCAATTAAACTTTTCACTTTGAAGTTGGCCGTTCTAGATGTATTTGCCAACCTTCAACGGATTCAATATCGCTTTTCTGTTTGGCATCATTAAACAAAAACAATCTCCTGTTCGTGTAAGCTATCTGTATATATAGGTAGCTGGTTGTATAGATTTGGACTATTATCCTTAACCAGCAGTTATTTCCCAAAAGATTTTATTTCATTGGTGTTATGTAGTAAGTAAATGGATGCTTTTTTACATCCAAACAATAGTTACAGTAGTAGACAAATACATGATGTACGTAACCCAACGTATTTGCGGCTTCTGAAACCTTTTGTGTTTTTTGTGTTTCTCAGGATGGGGTCAGTGACCCTTTAATTGCACAGGGACTAAAGAAAATAATATCAATTCTTTCAAATTCTTATTTGAATCAGAAAACTTTGATATCAAAGATGAGTTGATGAATTGTCCCTTGTAGCAGCAAACTCTTTACGACAAGTTGACAAAAATGCTATTTTTGGGATTAAAGTTGACAAATACTCTAATTTGTTGCACCATGGATAAACCTAATTTGAACACGAGGTTATAAGAAAACTGAAGATGATATCTGTTTCTTGATTGATTTGGGTCCATCGAAAGCCCATTACAGTGCCATTTGAATTTAATTTTTTGCAACAAAGTGCCTTCATACAAATTAATTAGAATGAATACGGTAGTTGAAAATCGTACGAATTATGTATCTGTTGCTGCGAATTATCAGTCTGTTCTTACTGATGATTGATTCGTTCTTACCGATTATTAATTGGTCCTTACATCAGATTGTCAATTCATTCTCACAGATTCATGAATGGGTGACAACCCGCTTCACTTAATATTGGATTTTCGCTTTCCTTATTTGTGTACCTACTGCCACTCACAAGTTTGCATTGATCTCACATATTTCTCCCGCCTGATGCCCCAATAGTTGTAACTGTTACACATGACAAATGTGGGCTAAACTCTTGCAATCCTTGAAATTACTTTCTCAAGTGTTCACTTTGTAGACTATAGTATCGTATGTGTGACTCCCTGGTGTACGGTAGTGTAGGGCATTGTACGGTATGTGTTAGCGACTTGCACAAAGTCGGCAAATGCTTCTTAACATTATTTACCAGCTGTTCCGTCAACTGTTCCTGAATATGACGCCAACAAATAATCGACTGAGTCTCTTTTAGCTCATTTTTAAATTCGATAGCTCCTGCTTTTATCTCCTTATTTATTTACAAGTAAATATGATCGGGCACTAAAACTAAAACTGCAATCGAACAATTCATCAAATTTAACAATTCATCAAAATGAAAAACAGCCCCCTACAATTGGTCAATTTAATGAAATTTATGACTTGATTTCCTACAGTAAATTGATTATAGCAGTTCTGGTTCATGATACAGGAACTTGCTTTCACATTATCGTATTAATCATTTGCTAGAAATAAAATTGGAAATGTTCCAATACACTGCATGAACGATCTCCTTCTCTACTATAAATCAAACTTAATTCTGATAATCTCTGTACTTTTATCAGATTATATTATCAGCAGGAAAAATGAGGAAGCGTTAAGGTTTTTGAACGCTAGATATAGGTCACAAAACCATATTTGGAACAGCTTTTGAACGTGTCAATCCGTTTTGCATAAACCTGTAAAGTCACAGAACATAAACACTAATGTTTACAAGCCTACATACTCAGGTGATACAGTTTTTGGAACACGTATTAAAGTTACTTGTTTGGTGACATAAACAGTCGTTTAAAAAGCATGAATGCTAAAACACTGTGTCAAATCTAAACATTATGTGTTTTAGTATACATGTATATATAAACATATCAGGAGATAACATTATAATAAACAAACCAGCACATTTATGATATTGTGTTTTAAAACAAATTCGTTATGGTGTTTATTTTAAACGGTATATGTTAAGGACGCTTGATTAAATTCAGGAACACAATAAGAGGTATCAGTATTGACTGGTAATGGATCCCACATATTACTGCCTATGTCAGCATTAAGTACAGTATAGTGCACTGTATTCTTAACAGTGGATAGAGATGAAAACTAGAATAAAAATGAAAGATTTAAAGAAATTCAAGTATTGACAGCGAAAGAACTAGAACGTCAATTTGAAAGTAGCTCGTTGAAAATCGTCACTTATCACCATTTATGTCGTCGATTCAAACTCTCTGAAACATGGCAATGTTTAGTCACAATACATGCAAATAATACATAAATCTGACTTTCAATAATGCTGAACACTTATGCAGGTACATGTAAGTCAATTGATAGTACTTAAAAATAGCTATTTATCATCCCCAAACTATAGACAGCAAGGGCTGAAGTTAGATACCAAGGTGGACAATTCTTTGATTTGGCCAACATACCAACAGTAATCCTAGACTGTGCTTTTTGGTAGATTTAACACATAAATGAAGTCCGACTTTTTTACAAAGATTATACTGTAAATGTCATACAGTATTATTTTTAATAACCTTCAGATATCTTCCCCCCCCCCCCTAGCCCCTTTTCCCACCACCACTATCTCCCCCATCCCATTAACAAAGGTACACAGAAAATAAAATTATGTAGAATTGATGCAATTGATATGGTTACCAAATATATAGTTCTAACATTTACGTACAAATCTGCCAAGATTAACAACAAATTGCTCAAATTGTTGCTTCACGAATGACCCCTCTCCTCTTCCCCCACCCCAACTCAGAAAGCTTCATAGGAGGTACACCTAAGATAGAAATGAGGATTATAAAATATAAAAATTTGAAGCATCTGGCAAGACTTTATAGAAACGTATTAGTCAGTATTGCTACAATAAGTTCTCAACCCCACCTGACATATGAAGATACTCCTGAAGGAAATTAGGAATTATGATTACCAAATTAATATTTTAAGCATCTGGCAAGACAAGTTACAACATATTGGTCAGAACCAATGTTTCATAACCGACCCCTTCCCCCCTCCCCACCCCTCCTCCCACTTCAATAACAGGAATTGTTCTTAACTCAGCCCCTGCCCACTCTCACTCTAAAAAATAAAGATATATAAAAGATATTCCTACAGAAATTATCTTTATCAATTAAAGAATTATTAGGTGTGCAGTAAGTAGAATTCAACAAGAGCCCAAGGGCACTATGGTTCCTTGCTTGTAAGGAATATTTGCAAGGGAGCAGCACTGTCCTAAAATTGTTATGTGGTCCGTTGTACACACACAATATTATTGCTAAAATTAAAAAAATACTGCTCAATACTACTTTTTTACCTAAATGTCAATCTCCACCCCCCCCCCTCCCCCCATCCATACCTCCCTTCCTCTTTCCCTCTCTGCATTGTCCAACATTTCCACCCATCTCACATTCCCTTCAACTATATGCATTCATAATTTTTTTTTAAAAAAATCCAAAAACGAGGGGAACTTAAAAGCTAATCTTTCATTAACTTACTTTTAAGACTGTAATTAGGTAACTGCACTTTTGGTAAACTTTATGATAGATCAAATCTAACTTAATTCTCAATTAATAATGAAACTGTGATCTAGTAACTTCTTTAAAATAATAGATTTTTCATCGCCATATTGACAATCTTTTTTTTTTTCTCCCTGCGACTAGGTTTAATAAATTTCTTTTAATTTGATCCATGAAGCAATTAGACAACAAAAGTTATTGATGACACCCATCTGTCCAACAGATCACAGACGCAGGGGATCGTTTAGGGTCTTCAATTATAATTTAGGAGGATTTGCCACATTAATTTGATTCTTAGGTCAATCACAGCTTCCATGTAATGACTTTCCCATAAATTCACAAAAGAAAAAGATATAAAAAAGGGTTTCTTAGTACCCTGAATAAAGCATATATATCTTGATTATATCTACAAGTCAACCATATCAAGCAAGGAACCAATATAATAATAATAATAATAAAATAGACTTATATAGTGCCAATTCAGTAAACAAAAGTCACTGCTCAAGGCGCTTTACAAAGAAAGTAAATATAT
>JAIPMN010018580.1:0-13434 GCA_020650975.1 Apostichopus californicus
CAAATTAGCCATATCCACAATTTGTCCAGGATAAAGCAATCTAGCAGAGATTGGAATAAATGTTACTTTGCATAAATTATAACCATATTGGATAGACTCTTCAGGGACAAATTTTAATGGACGACCAAGTCTTACTTCTTGATTGCCAGAAACAGCAAATTTGGTTGTCCTCAAAGGTATATACTACTACTGTAAGTACTAATATGTACATTGTAGGAGAGATGTGTAGGTTTGGTGAATAGAACACTGATATGTACACTGTAGGAGAGATGTGTAGGTTTGGTGAATAGAACACTGATATGTACACTGTATGAGAGATGTGTAGGTTTGGTGAATAGAACACTGATATGTACACTGTAGGAGAGATGTGTAGGTTTGGTGAATAGAACACTGATATGTACACTGTAGGAGAGATGTGTAGGTTTGGTGAATAGAATACCGATATGTACAATGTAGGAGAGATGTGTAGGTTTGGTGAATAGAACACTGATATGTACACTGTATGAGAGATGTGTAGGTTTGGTGAATAGAACACTGATATGTACACTGTATGAGAGATGTGTAGGTTTGGTGAATAGAACACTGATATGTACACTGTAGGTGAGATGTGTAGGTTTGGTGAACAGAACAGCGATATGTACACTGTAGGAGAGATGTGTAGGTATGGTGAATAGAACACTGATATGTACACTGTAGGTGAGATGTGTAGGTTTGGTGAATAGAACACCGATATGTACACTGTAGGAGAGATGTGTAGGTTTGGTGAATAGAACACCGATATGTACACTGTAGGAGAGATGTGTAGGTATGGTGAATAGAACACTGATATGTACACTGTAGGAGAGATGTGTAGGTTTGGTGAATAGAACACCGATATGTACACTGTAGGAGAGATGTGTAGGTTTGGTGAATAGAACACCGATATGTACACTGTAGGAGAGATGTGTAGGTTTGGTGAATAGAACACTGATATTTACACTGTAGGTGAGATGTGTAGGTTTGGTGAATAGAACAGCGATATGTACACTGTAGGAGAGATGTGTAGGTTTGGTGAATAGAACACTGATATGTACACTGTAGGTGAGATGTGTAGGTTTGGTGAACAGAACACCGATATGTACACTGTATGAGAGATGTGTAGGTTTGGTGAATAGAACACTGATATGTACAATGTAGGAGAGATGTGTAGGTTTGGTGAATAGAACACTGATATGTACACTGTAGGAGAGATGTGTAGGTTTGGTGAATAGAACACTGATATGTACACTGTAGGAGAAATGTGTAGGTTTGGTGAATAGAACACGGATATGTACACTGTAGGAGAGATGTGTAGGTTTGGTGGATAGAACACCGATATGTACACTGTAGGAGAGATGTGTAGGTTTGGTGAATAGAATACCGATATGTACACTGTAGGAGAGATGTGTTGGTTTGGTGAATAGAATACCGATATGTACACTGTAGGAGAGATGTGTAGGTTTGGTGAATAGAATACCGATATGTACACTGTAGGAGAGATGTGTAGGTTTGGTGAATAGAACACCAATATGTACACTGTAGGAGAGAGATGTGTAGGTTTGGTGAATAGAACACCAATATGTACACTGTAGGAGAGATGTGTAGGTTTGGTGAATAGAACACCAATATGTACACTGTAGGAGAGATGTGTAGGTTTGGTGAATAGAACACCGATATGTACACTGTAGGAGAGATGTGTAGGTTTGGTGAATAGAACACCGATATGTACACTGTAGGAGAGATGTGTAGGTTTGGTGAATAGAACGCAAACCATGGGCCAATGAAACTCCCCTTCAGGTGGATCATAGACCCCTTCCAATATCTTTGTCTTATTTCAGTACCTCTAACAGTTTGGCGGGCTATACAATTAATGATCATACCTATTTGAGGGTATTTAGTTGCAATTTGGTTGTCAGAACAGAAATTTTGGTCATCCTTTAGGATTGTACTCTTGGGTTAAAAATATGGCCTGCTCATCAAAATTTTCTTGAAATTTTTTTTTTGGCCTTGTTTTGTGATTGATATGATCTATATTACCTTCTTATCCTTCTCTGATCCATCCGTCAGCATGACACCTCTCTGCATATGACGGTACAGGAGCCTCTGTAACGCAGACATGTTACACTTGATCACGTACTCCACCTGTTGGGGGGCGGAAAAAACAACAGACAAGTTACACTTGATCTAATGGCTGGTCAATCAATCACAGTAGAATAATACCACACTGTAAAATATCTCATCTCAATCAACCTTTCAACTTCTTCAATTGATTTGACAAAGTGTCTGTAACTGAACTCCTGTAACGGATGGCTATGCCTCGTGGCATAAACCGGGAATCCTGAATCAAACCTTGGTCCCTGCTTCTACATTTCATTACCTTCTCTGGTAGTTGTGATTCCACTTCCCTCTTCAACCGCCTCAGCAAGAAAGGACGCAGGACCTTGTGGAGGCGCCGGATGATCAGGATGGTTTCTTCTCCGTTTAGTTCCACCTGTCGAACACGAAAGAAATAAAGACGGTCGCAGATCCAGTTTTAAAAAAAGTTTGGATTTGTAGAGCAAAATAATTACATCAACTGGATGGAGGATGTCGTTTTATTCTAAACATTGCTTTCTAATTGACATGTTTATCAAATTCAAATCTCTGTCCTTTTACCCACCCAGTAACCTCCATCCCCCCCCCCTTTTCCATCTCCTAACTGCAATGTTAATGTCTGGCATACACCTTCCTGACCATTCATACAAATTGTCTTCATTTTAATTTCTCTACATACAAACTTTCAGCTGTGAGATTTTACCAAAATTTGGAAACCACAATTTGAGAGCAATTTTTCATTTCCAAAATTTAAAAAATCTACAGTGAGAATCTCTGTATCTTCAGAGTTTGTCTTTCTCTTCAAGGTTATCATAGACTAACAGGATGAGAAATATTGATTTTCTCGAACATAATTACAGCATGGTTCCCAGCAGGGCAGTGTGTTTACTTAACATGATCTTTGTTTTCCACATGAATGGAATTGTGCTCTAGCAAAACAGATATTTCAACAACAGTTGTCATGTTGAATGCTTTCCAACATACACTTGGGCATCAACTTTTCTCTTACAAGTGGAACAAAGTCACAAATAACAGACAAAAATCGATGTAAAGCATTCAACATGACAACTGTTGTTGAAATATCTGTTTTGCTAGAGCACAAATCCAAGAAACTCCATCCGAGGATGGCACCTACCTTCTCGCCAGTTGCTGCAAAGGGAGCGTTGAACCACTGATCGAATGTCGAGCAGCACTTGAAGATGCTTGGTAGCAGGAAGTTCAACAAGGCCCACAATTCTGGCAGTTTGTTCTATGAATAAAATCGAAACATGTTTAAGAAGAGTTTATTTCAAGATTAAAGACAATAAAACTATCATATTCCATTAATATGATTATGCATCTACTTCCTGGTCTGCAGTTCGTACGTGACTGACATGCATATGTAAACCTCCTCTCTGCCAAAATCCAACCCCCCCCCCTCTCACCCCCCTCTTTCAATATTCTCTACATGACTCACCTGTATGGGTGTTCCTGTCAGGAGTAGTCGGTGGGGTGCAGAGTAATGGGTGTTCAGCACCTCCTCTCTGCCAAATCCAACCCCTCCCCTTCCCCCCTCTCACCCCCCTCTTTCAATATTCTCTACATGACTCACCTGTAGAGGTGTTCCTGTCAGGAGTAGTCGGTGTGGTGCAGAGTAATGGGTGTTCAGCACCTCCTCTCTGCCAAATCCAACCCCTCCCCTTCCCCCCTCTCACCCCCCTCTTTCAATATTCTCTACATGACTCACCTGTAGAGGTGTTCCTGTCAGGAGTAGTCGGTGGGGTGCAGAGTAATGGGTGTTCAGCACCTGGGTTAGCTTACAGTGATGGTTCTTCATCCTGTGACCCTCATCGACTATCATGGACTTCCATCGGATCTGAAGCAGGTCAAAGGAGAAGATTTTACTTCATCTTTTGTAATCTTTGATAATCACCTATAAGGCTATATGTTACTGTGCCATGTTACTCTGTTTAATACTGAGGCAGTCATTCAGGGATCATACATACATGCTACTGACCATACCCTATATGACGGTTAAGCCCTTGGAATCAATCTCAAAATTTCATCAATTCATTCATTCATTCATTCATACTTTCATTCATTCATATATATATTCATCCATTCATACAATTCTGCAAACTGTCTGTTGTGAAGATCTGTAAAGATCTGCATATTGTCGATTAATTCAATTTAAATTAATTTTTAGAGTATCGACAATGATACTGTTGATACACACGACAATGAGTATGTTTCCTAACTTTTCTTCAAATACAAAATACTTCTAATATTATATAATATCAACATATATCCAATTCCAATGTATACTTTCCATGTTTTCCGAGAAAAGTTTGATTTGTGACCTAAATACCAATTTCTTCCACATGGGCCTTTCATTCCAAGTAAATTACATGATCACATATATAACTTACATAATATAAATTTATTATTACATATTACACTTACATAACTTACATAATACAAATGACATTATTACATATTATAAATGGCATTATGACATAACTCACGTAATGTAAATGGACATTATGACATACCTTGGCAAGTACAGCCTTGTCTTTCATGACATATTCATAGGTCGTCAGTAGAACGTTGAATTTCATAGTACGTAGCTGGATGCCTAGGGTCTTCCTCAACTGTGGGGACCCTTTGTAGACGACTTTGCAGATCGTCGGCGACCATTTATCAAACTCAAGAGTCCAGTTGGATAAGGTTCTACAAATGAACGGATAAAATAACATGGTTTTCCAACAGTCAAAGAACTTGATCTCAAGAGCTTTCTTGACTGACAAATAAATCGTATAAATGTTTGAGTGAGTGAGGACCTAGATGGACCTGAAATTCCAAACAGCTAATTTGACTACTGTTCAATACTGTACCATACTGTACCATACTGAAGGTAACAAGACTGTAATTTATCAAGAAACGAACAACAAATTGTAGAGATATTTCTCACTGCTGATGACATCATAGGGAGGGAAAATGACAAAATAAGTATGATGGCAGTATGGGGTATGAAGGGGTATGGTGGAGGATTATTGGGGTATGATTGGGGGTATGATTGGGGGTATGATGTGGGTATGATGGGTGTATGATGAGGGGTATGATGTGGGTATGATTGGTGAATGAATCGGGTATGATGGGGGTATGATGGGGGTATCATGCAGTGGCGGAGCTAGGGTTATTGGTCAGGGGGGGCAAGAATGGTCTGTAGGGGCGCTTTTGACACTATCTAAGCGGAGCGCCACCACAGGTTGGCGCGGAGCGTACAGAAAATTTTTGAGTAAAGATACTCCCTAGATCGCAGGAAATGACCCTTTCCGGGCCTTGCTAATTTGCAGATAAACGAAGAATAAATAGGTGTCGTCGCCATTTTGTCAGAAAATTACACCAACAGAATATGACAAATGTCAATAGGTAGATGAGAGCGCAATAAAAAGTCAATAATCGCGAATAAGTAAAAAGTAGTATAAAGCTGAAAAAGGGCACCAGCAGTCCATTTGAGTCCGTCAGGGGGGGCATCCGCCCCCCCCTGACTGTATGGACGCTCCGCCACTGGTATCATGTAGTTCCTGCGACAAAGTCAATACTTTCAGAGGGCAAAGAAAGATGAGGCATGAAGGAACTAAGCAGTAGATAAGTGTTGACTTACGAGAGTGGCACAATGATGAGGTAAGGCCCGTTGACCCTCTTCTTCTCAATAAGGTAGCAGATCATAGCGATGGTCTGGATGGTTTTGCCGAGCCCCATCTCATCAGCCAAGATACCGTTCAAGTTGTTGTTATACAGAGACACCATCCACTCCAGACCCTTAATCTGTAAAAGAAGACAACACCGAATCAGGGATCGAGGATACTGTACAAGCATATATGTTAGCAGGGTTTTATGAGTAGACATTAAAACCTATTATTGATTACTAGAATCGACAATAGTCTACACTCTGATGATCAACATGGTATAATAAGGAATATTCATTTACTGGCACTAATATGTTATATCTCACAGAGCATTGGTGTTGTGAAGGAAAATGCGAGGACTTGTCTGAGAAACAGTAGGGTAGATGGAGAAATGGAGTTGCGGGTGGGTGGTTGGAGGGGGGGGGGGTGTCAGAATGTGGCTTGTCAGCAACATGTTGCTCTCTGACATTAAATGTGTGGCTTGTGGAGATATGCTGACAGAGCTTTCTTTGTGCATCATCATTGATATAACAGATAATTTGACACATATTTAACATCATATAAGTATTACGTTTGATGGCATGACACGCATACATGTTTCTACTGTATCCGAAAAGAAAAATCTCCCCAAATAGTGCTAAAAGAGGATGCCATTTCACCACCATGACTCACTGCCTTATAACAGTACCACATACCAGTATACCCTTATTCTAATTTGGTTTGCTCTAACCTGGTATTCTTTAAGGGGGGGGGGGTGCCATTTCACCACCATGACTCACTGCCTTATAACAGCACCACATACCAGTATACCCTTATTCTAATTTGGTTTGCTCTAACCTGGTATTCTTTAAGGGGGGGGGGGTGCCATTTCACCACCATGACTCACTGCCTTATAACAGCACCACATACCAGTGTACCCTTCATCTATTTGGTTTGCACTAACCTGGTACTCTTTCAGGGTACCATTCACCATCATTTCTGGTTGGTCAGCGATGACCTCTCTGTTCTTGTGGGCTTCAGCGTAGTAACTACCGACACTAGCCTTGTATTCGTCGTCATCGTGGGCTTTCCTGCGGATGTTAAAAGGAACAAAGATTCAGTTTACGAGAGATTACACAAAATAATTACGAATAGCCACGAATAAAATATAACGCTCAAGCCAAAGGAATAAGTAAGATTGGATTCCCAGTAGAAAAATGTAACGCAGCACAAACCATTTATATTTTACATACAGTTCTACAGTGTCAATAGAACGTTAAAAATGTTAAAAAGTAGGACAGCATCTGTCTCTCTTGTGTCTATCGTAAAACCCAATGCATTCAAGTTACGAATAAAGGCGGTAACTGCCCCGAAGGAACAAGTCCCAGGTGCTGCAGTTCACATGTCTCAAGCAGTAAGACATCACGTGTCTTAAAAATTCTGACTTCTTTTTCGGAACAATTTTTTTCCAAGATACAGAAATCCTCCTTCTCCTCTCTTGAGTTGACAAGTCTAACTTACAAAAGTTTATTCATGTCCGGTTCCTCCATCAGGTCTGCCAGTGTTTTCACCTCTATGACTGGTTCTATCAGAGGAGGCGGTTCCTCTTCCTCCTCTTCATCTTCCTCCTATTAAGTGGACAAAGACAAAATGCAGAAAGATGGTTAAGAAGTTGTGGGCAGTGTGTCTATATGTAAAATTATGTATCAAAATCTTAATTTCCACAGTTTGGCTTGTACATAAAAAAAAAATGTTTTTTTGCCAAAGTTTTCAGTATTTGCAGTTGCATAGAAGGAGCTAAGTTTAAGGTATGCTATGGGCGCTTAAACAAGATGCAAGACAGGAGAGAGGCTACTCACCATCTCTGATCCGCTTCCTTCCTCCTCGGATGGCTCTTCTCTATCATCTCTGGGTGCCACCTGGTACCCAGGGTGCATCTCCAACCATGCCTCTAGCTGGGATGCCCTGGGTGCATCTTCCCCACTCAGTAACTGTCCAGTCTGTGTACTGATCACCTTGACCGGCATGTCACTAAGCTGACTACTCTCATCTTGTAACTGTTACAGAACAAGTGTAAAAAAAAATAATATTAGACAAATTGGAAGTTATCAGATAGTAGTTTAAGACCGTTAAGATATATATGCACAAATATAAATATATTATCCCCACTTGATTTGTGGGGCTACTTACGAGGGAACGACTTACCTTCTGGACAAATAACTTATGCATTTACCCGCGCCATCGGCGCTCAACTCACAAAAACAACTACCACCAACTATACCGTAGCCTGCCAAGGGCAGCCGGTCTAGCCAGCTCTGTCTGGCCAGATCCGGTGCCTTGGTCTGGTCATTCTTCCCGATGTAAGTATATACATATACTACAATGGTAATCTTTCCCCTGCCAATGTTGACATCTACACGAAAAGGGGCACAAATAGTTGATTCAAACAGAGATTTTGTCAACGAGTTCTTCTATAAGTAACGTAACAATGCAAACCTGACCCGGGAAACAAGGTTGCCAAATTTTCAGTCATATATCACGCATAATCCCAATAGATTAACACTATATTTATTTACCCGGTTACCGACTCCTTGGCAAACAAATTTGGTAAACGTTTTAACTTTAGCCGTCAGTTTTTCAGTTGCAAATTAAATAGACTTAAATTGAAAGAAACTGGACGATCGAGTAGAAAGTTGAAACATTCTCTTACGGCTTCTCTGAGGCTCTCCGGTAGAGATGGCTTCTTCTTCTTCTTCTTCTTTCTCTCCTGTTTCTTCTTCAGGACTTGCATCTGGTGCTCCTTCACGAGCTCAGACAGGCTGGCGATGTACTGGTCCGTCTGTCCCAGCAGGAATGCAAGACGTTTATCCTTCTTCTCGTCGATCAGCTTTCTGTAGCCTTCTTCATCTTCCGCCTATTTCAGAACAGAGGAGTTTGCATTGAACGTTAAAAAAAAAAAAAATATTCATTCGCCCTCTTTTCTTCGTTTTGCTATATTTTACTTTTAATCTCGACAACTTGTCAAAGTTCTCTGTGCAGAGTAACGAACGTGTCGTAAATGAAGAGCACAAATACTTCAGGAGAACTATCGGTCGTATTCCCCGCCCCCATTCCCCATTCCCTACCCCTATTCCCCCAACCCCCTCCCCCACCCCCCCGAAAGAAACAGTTTCCTTACACTGTTGTTTCTATTGACCTCTGTAACATATCAATCGGAAAAGAAGTTCAACCTCACCGAAGGGTCCAACTGTCTCTCTTTTAGAATTTTCGAACCGCAATATAAGCAAGGTTTTACAAACCAAACAAGACAGCAATCATGGACAGTCTGAAGATGGTCTGGTTCTTTTGTACAGTGCTCTTGAGCATGTTTTATTTCATGATAACAGCACTTTAATATATGGTATTTATATTTATTATATGACACACATAAGCTCCAAGACCAATAGAGCGACTATGCCCAACACTTTTCCAAATACAAGAAAGAAAATGGAACGTAAAATAAACGAGGAGAGGCTTTTCCTCTCTTGAAGATGTACGTACCATCAGTCTCCTCATTCGTTCCTTCTCCATCCTCTCGCTCTCCTTCTTCTGCTCCCTCTCGGTGTTCTGGTGATACACCATGATGGCTTTGTTACATCTTGAGATCTTCATCTGCATACTACGATGGTACTCCTTGAACTCCTTAGCGTGGGCCAGGACTCGGCTCAGATATTCCTTTGTACGACGGGAGACAAAAGTGGATTCCAGTTACAATCCATACACAATAATATTTGGTACATCAAACAGTAACAAATCCATATACAATAATATTTGGTTACATCAAACAATTCGAGTGGATTCCGGTTACAATCCATACACAATAATGTTTGGTACGTCAAACATTTCGAGTGGATTCCAGTTACAATCCATTACACAATAATATTTGGTACAAAAGTATCGAACATTTTGAGTGGATTCCAGTTATAAGCCATACACAATCATATTTGGTACATAAAACATTTCGAGTTGATTCCAGTTACAATCCATACACAATAATATTTGGTACATCAAACATTTCAAGTGGATTCCAGTTACAGTCCATTACACAATAATATTTGGTACATCAAACATTTCGAGTGGATTCCAGTTACAATCCATATACAATAATATTTGGTACATCAAACATTTCAAGTGGATTCCAGTTACAGTCCATTACACAATAATATTTGGTACATCAAACATTTCGAGTGGATTCCAGTTACAATCCATATACAATAATATTTGGTACATCAAACATTTCAAGTGGATTCCAGTTACAGTCCATTACACAATAATATTTGGTACATCAAACATTTCGAGTGGATTCCAGTTACAATCCATATTCAATCATATTTGGTACATCAAACTTTCGAGTGGATTCCAGTTACAATCCATACACAATCATATTTGGTACATCAAACATTTCGAGTGGATTCCAGTTACAATCCATATACAATCATATTTGGTACATCAAACTTTCGAGTGGATTCCAGTTACAATCCATACACAATAATATTTGGTACATCAAACATTTCAAGTGGATTCCAGTTACAGTCCATTACACAATAATATTTGGTACATCAATCTTTCGAGTGGATTCCAGTTACAATCCATACACAATAATATTTGGTACATCAAACATTTCAAGTGGATTCCAGTTACAGTCCATACACAATAATATTTGGTACATCAAACATTTCAAGTGGATTCCAGTTACAGTCCATACACAATAATATTTGGTACATCAAACATTTGGAGGGAGACAGTTTTTATCTGAATGAATGCAGCTGTTAGATTGCCGTATCATTATTTAGAGGGACCGAACCAGACAAGCCGATAACGACCATTCTTCAAGTTCACTGATCCACCCGGAGAGTCAAATTATGAATTGAATACGAAAAACAACCATTTGAATATTCTTCTAATTACGTTCTATTCTTGTATTTTACCTGGTGTATTCTCTAATTACTATCTATTCTTGTATCTTACCTGGTGTTTCTGCTTCTTTTTCTTCTCCTGCTCCATCTTCTGCTGCCTCTCCAGCTTCTCCGTGATACGGGCATCTCTCAGCGTCTGTTTCTTGCTGCGTTTGTACGCCTTCGAGTTGAGGGCGGTCTCCAGAGTTGTATCACTTCGCATGCTACTCACAATTTCTTGTCGTAGCTGTCAGAAATAGACGACAAGCCGTTAGACTGAACAGATGCATTCCTTATCTCTACCATCATCAGCCAAAATGATTTTAGTTCACCACCCTGACCCCACCCCCCCCCCCCAATTACCAAGCTTTACTTACTGTTTCCTACTTCAACACTTACAAAGATATGACATTTTGAGAACTTGTGTTACTAGTATTCTTTTCATGTTTTTCTTCAAACAAATTGAACATCACTATATTACATACCAGAAATGAATATCTCATGATTTTGATATTTTAAGGCTGTAGCAGACACAATGTGCTGTATGTACTAACAGCTTTCTGAAACTTCTCTTTAAACTACAACGTACCTGTTTCTGAACATTCAGTAGCCGCAGAGCTTTCAGTTCTATGGTGGCTTTCACTTTCAGATCCTGTGGAAGGCTACCGGGCAAGGACTGTAATTCTGAGATGCGGTACGCAATGCGGGATGCAATCCTACAGAGACACAAGAAATTGCAAAAAGTTATGTTTCGTGTGGATTGATCATTAACATCTAACATCCACACATTCCTTTCACCATTCACTGAATGCCCATGATGGCCACCATCCCATACGCAAATAGCTTCCTTTTTTTTTGTCTGCAATAAATGCCGTTTCGTGAAAAAATGCCTTTGCTGAGGTGTGTACCTCTCTAAACTCGGACAATCAAAGTTTTCGACTTATTTAGCTAGTCACAAATGTGATAAGGATGGCAATTTTTTGCACCAAAAAAACAATTTCACTGATTATATAAGGTTTTGATCTTTACTCACTTAAATTTGAGCAATTTACCCAAAAAGTACTTTTCACAACCATCATAGCATTAGTACTGAGTCCTGCCATAGAATATTCTCACTGTACATATATACTAATGATCTTTATTATGGTGTCATGTACTGCTTTGCTAGCAACAAAGCTTGTGAGAGAGACTGAAGCATGGCGAGACGCTGACCTGTTTTCTCTCTCGTTGAGAGCTGTAATTGGGTCAATCCCTTCTGGTTTCTCGACCGGTACTAGCTTGTTCTGCTTGGGCTGTAGCATCATCACGGTTGGTATGTTAGACTGTGTCTTCTGGTACTGGGGAGATGGTTGGGGGACTGCTGTACTCTGTAAGAGGGATAAAAACAGAAACCAAACTCAAGCAGAAACCTCATCGCCGGGTCGATTTTGCCGTAATTACCGAGGTCTGTCAAGTGTGTCCTGGATGTAAACATGATCAGACTCAACACAATCTACAGAAACACTTACAAGATGGCAGCATTTATGCCGTAACTCTGCCAACATCTGGAAGCCTCTTTGAGCGGGATGACAGTGAACTTGCACGGCACAGAGTCAAACGGTTTGCCATCGCTATGGTTCAAGCGAGTTTATCGTACCTCTGCTGACATCAAATAATTTTCATAGCGGGAATGAATAACTTTTAAAGGGAAGCAGGCAGTTTATACTAGGTGTTGTGGAATATATACAGGCGTCTCTAAGTAGGACACATCACCGAGTCAGCAAAAGTACTAAATGCCAAGCATAATCCAGTTTACATTTGTCGGGTCTTTAAAACACTACAATCAAAGAACAGATCTTAGAACTGAGTTAAGCACTTACTGTGGGTGCCTTTACAGGCTGGGCTCCTTTCTGCTGTGGAAATGGTGGATGTTGTGGAGACGGCTGGGGATGAGGGACTATGTTACTATTCTGGCTGGGGCTCTGCGATGAAGGAGGCCACTGAGTTGGACCACCACTGGTCGGTGGACCCGGGGGCCCTGATGGTGCTTGGTTTGGCATTCCTGTGACAGAAGACGGTTAGTAATGTTGAATTTAAAAAATTATGAACAGATCACAGTCTATTCAGTTTCAATTTGAAATTCCTCCAGTAAGTGATTTCATTTGCAATATTAATATTTGCAACCAGAGGCAATAACATAAATCTCACATTACACATTGAAAAGCCTTCAATTATCATTAAACTTTTGAAAATGAAAGGGAAAATTCACCCCTGCCCCCCCCTTCCCCACCAATCCCAGACCTACAGCAATTCTATAGCAATTAACATTTGCCTAGCATAGGAGAAGGCATGTGGTGTGGCAACTAAGGCAAAATATCAGTCACTTGTAGTAGGATTTTGATAAATGAAGACTTAATTAATTTGGTTAAATTTAACTTTTGCAATAGTTACATTCATGAAGTAATCATTGTGGTGTAAGTGGGAGTAGGGGAGGGTCATATCATCAGGGTATAATGTATCTAGTATCACATAGAAAAATGACATGCAAAGTTGTCAAAATGCTACACAAGTGCAAATATGTGTATAGCCGTTTTTTGCACACAGGAACAATATTAAAATATTAATATTTTATTATATATTAATATTAATATTTTACCAGACACAAGTGTACAGAGTCTTCAAACCTACTACATTTTCAACACTCAATTATTCCTTGATATTACACAATTTGTTTTTTTTTTTTTTTTTTTTTTTTTTTT
>JAIPMN010018582.1:0-17823 GCA_020650975.1 Apostichopus californicus
CTGAGGGGCGTTTGCAGCCAGGACAGCATTATCTAGGGTAGGGAGATGCCATTTAGGCCCTCCAATGTGGGAAACCTAATATTCCTCAAATATCGATCATTACCGATCATCATCGATCATTAATCGATCATTACCTGCAGCTTAGAGGTCATCATTTCTTTCCCAAATATGCTAGAAAGTTAATCAATGGTCACGTTTTTGCATACTTCAAAAAGTCGTTTTTTAACCATTCTCCATGCAATAACCTTTACTTTTTCAGCATTCTAAGAAATGTTATTGCTTAACCAGCTTAAGCCAAATCATCGTTTAACGCCCCAGCCCCCTCCCCTCCCACACACACACAAACATACACGCAACTGGCATACACTATACTATGTCCCCATGTCAACTCACATTTCACATCTTCCTATACTTGGGAAACGTTCCTATAGTTCAAGTCTCATTTTAACTAATATACTGTGGTGGTAGTGGGTTGCGGTGTGGGGGGGGGGGGACGGGGAGCTAAGACGTCATGGCGTCCTAGGGCAGGGGTATCAGGGGGAGAGGAAAACCCATCCCCTTTGAGAAATTTGATAGATTGAAGGGTGCTCAGATGCAAGTTAGTGCTACAATGATATGCTCACTGTTGAAACGATGAACTTTTTAATCCTGCTTTGTCGTCCTGGGTTAGTGTTGGTCCCTCCCATGTAAAAAAATGATGCTAAAATGCAGGGTACTTGAACGCAAAATGATGCTATAGATTGCAACACTTAAAACAATCTCGAAGGCTTTTCAACTATCTAGGTTGTCCATACATGTTATATTTATGTACTGCAGCATTAGAATATATTTTTGTAATATTCTGTCAGTGGGTGGTCTGAGCCTAGATTTCATTCTGTTTATGTCAATAGCAGTGTTATTGCAACCCTCATTTCGTGACATTTTGACATGGATGTCCATAAAACAACAGTAGGGTGCATGCATGTATGTAGAGCAGGGCGTATTGGGGGTTAAATTGCTACTAAGTGACCACGGGCCGGGGAAGCAATGGTCCATTGAAACACGCGTTACATTTGAGGACTCGGATGAAATGAGCATATCGTTTGCGACCAAGAGGAAATCATCGACGCATCGGACCAGGCGGTTCCGACCCGGTGACCCGGTTGACCAATCCACCACATGCTAAGCTTATATCTATAAACATAAGTTATTTTCGAGAATTACCATCTCATACCTAATATGACAAATATCTCGAGCTATGAACATGAAGTAGGCCTATCATCGCTATGGGCCAAAAAGAATATTCAAAGGGCATAATCTCATCTAGTATAGTATAATCGTTACAGTCTCCTTGAATTTGACTTTACTAGATGAGAGCTGCCCTGCATTAAAATATTACCCGCTGCATAACCGATGACACTGTCTAGTGATTTCAACTTCGAAAACAAGAAGATACATCGAAAATATACATAGACATGTTAACGAAAACAAAATCACATGTCGTCTGCTCTGAAACAGTTTTGGCGCCATATTTCTTGGTTTTTGGTTTAGTTCCCAGCAGATGTTAGATATCGTAGATGAGTAACGTTCGATTGTTCCATGTGTACATTCAACCGTCACTGAAGTGATTGTCCTGTACTGATTGTCCAAATGTAGTGGTTCTGCTAGCGTTAAAAGCTCGTCATTGCCCCTAGTTCTTCTTTCTTTATACTTTTAACTATATCAGACTCTTTTGTTTGTGATAAGAAACAGCTATAGAATGTTTCGCCGTGTTAACGCAATTCCCGATGATAAAACGTCATCTTCTAATGTCATGAATGGTTTTACCAAAACGCACAACGTAGTGCACATAACACACTTTTCTCTATGTGTGTATCAGACTGCGAAACCTATAATGCACTAACTCCCTTTATAAATGGGTTGCGTAGTTTTTCGTGTGATAAAGAAGACAGTTCCAAATAAACGTTTGGAGTTAATTATTTGCCTTTCTGGGTAAAAATTAACCTTTGATCAAACAGGACGCTGTTTTCACAACAAGGCCTACCATGAGATTCAGATAATGCAAAATAGCGCCATCAGTTAACACTTCACGTAACACATTGGACTGTCTTCTAGTATCGATAGGTCATAGTCCAGAAGAACAGGAAAAATTGACATATTGACCTTTAAATCAACTAATGTATGGAATGTTGCTTTAAATGGTGTGAAGACTCGCGCACAATAAAACGTTTCAGGCCGGACACGACTAGGATATGTCACTCCCCCGGTCCCCCCAAATGAAACCGCTTTTCTCTTAGCGGTCTGGGAGAGTTGTTCGATCTTCACTGAGATCTTTGTCATATAAGTCAACGATGATCCCTGGCTTTGTGTTCTGTTGTATGAGGCCAGAATGATACAATAAGACTACCACTTCAAGGTTTAAAGGGTGTGAAGACTCACGCACAAAGAAACGTCTCATGCCGGTAATCTGACCTAGTTTCGAATGAGGTGTAACAGAAATGTTAGATACCACCATCGATCTCAGAAAATACACACACAGCTTGCTACCGTCGGTAACCAGACACTAGTGTACAGTCAATACATACAACTACGGTCAATACCCACAGCACAGCGTACATAGCAGCGATGGACATCTCAGGTCTAGATAAAAGATAACAAGGTATCACGTTTCATTACTGTCTGCATTTTGTAGCGACAAGAAGAAAACTTCACTTGCAAGCAACGGAAAGTTAACTTTTTCAGAGCGCGGCATTTGGTTTGGTGCGAGTCTTCAATGCCTTTAAGGGATTTTGACTGATGAGGCTGTGATGTTTAAAGAGTGAAATACAACCTGTCTTAACTGCAGTGGCATTAAGTTATCTACTACATACGTCACAAATTATCATATTATCATATAATCCATTTCATTTGTTTTTTAATTAATACTGCGAGACAAATAGAAAGTAACACTATCAACAACATATCTGATTTTTGAAACTGTGCAAAATTTTATTCTTAATATGAACAATTGTGTTTATATTACCATTCTTTCCCAGCAAAAATCATTGATTTTTTTATTTCCTCCAGTTATGAAAGTGTAAATTGAAATATAAAAAAAATCGGTGCCCCAAGTAATTATAAATTAATATCATGCACTTTTTTTCATCACCAACTTAACTTCCTGTGTAAATATTACCAAATGAAAAAGATTTGAAGATTATGAACTGAATTTCGAATGGAGTTATGTTGTTGAACCAACACTAAACCAAAACAATAATTCAATCCAACAGTTTATATTTCCGTAATCCCTCTAGCCATCGTTTGAGATTACGTAAGCTTTTATTCTTAAAGTGATCGAGTTTAAAGATAGCAACTTAAATTCTCGAAAAATCAGTACATTTTCATAACTCGAGCCACCCAAATAAAGTTCAATATAACATCACTGACACAATTGCTGCGATACAGTTTTAGCAATAATTTTTACCCCAAGAAACAACAAGAGAGTTTCCGCATGGAAGGTTACTACAAGTAACTCTGCTACCAGAGTTAAAAACATTAATGTAACTTTTCTTTCTAGAATTGTTGCTCATAGTAAAATTAAGGACTATCAAAAAAGGACCACATTTTTCCCTTTGCCCTCCTTCCACATGAAATTTCTTGTCTCAGCTTGTAAGCTGTTTTTTCCATCTACTTTATGACAAGGTATCCTTTTCTTTAGTGTAGATGAAACCTCCATCCCCTTGCCCCACCCTGGGCTACTTGTTTTGATATCTGATAAAGCAGACTGTTAATAATATCATCACTGAAGAGTCCCTATGAATGTTTGATCACTCCCTTTCCATGGCATCTAACCATCCCCCCCCCCATCCCCTTTTCCACACCCACTCTGTGACATCGTACGTACAACTGTCTGACCCACACATTAGCCCGATCTCTCTAAATAGCACACAGAAGTAACCAATACCCTGGCAAGACTTATACCTCCATTTACCAATAGTATCCAATCCCAGCAAATTTCCCATTTCCCCTGCACATATTTCCCATTCACAGCAAATTTCCACTTCGGCACATTTCACAGGGTTCAACCATGACTGTGCCCTAACATTCACTATGAAAATATACTCATTGAACCCTTACCTCTCAGATTCATATTCTGAAACAAGATCGCGAAAATTATTACCTGCTATGACCCATCCTTTTAACTTTGATGATTTATTCTCCCCTCTGACACAGATGCCCAGTTCAACTGTACACCGGCTCCATATAATCCATCTTGCCCAATACCAAATTCAAGACATTGCCTTCTCCAGTTCTTACCATTCTCTTATGTCATTTCAATGCTCTCATGTGTGTGTACAACCAACAGATATAGCAAGGGATATCTAAGACTTGATATAATAATTTTGATAAAAACAAAATTTTGATAAAAAAAATGTAAGAAATGTTTGGAGGATTTCATCACCTGTTTGGACATATTTATAGTACAAAGTATCAATATATTTTGCAATACAATTAACTTGGTTGGTGCAAAACAACAAGTTGATTTCTAATTGCCTCATTTGCTTTTAACGAGATGATTTTCATTGATTTTGGTCAATTTATAGTATCATTAGATGGTACTCAAATTTAACAGGTAATTTAGTAGCATCTCTATCCATGTTTCACAACACAAAATATTAAAATTAAAAAAATTGTGACCAAAAACAGCTGCTCCAAAATGTCACATTGATATAACTTTTGATTTTTTTTTTTAAACAAACTACATAGTTTTCTTAAAATATGTTATCTTGTGCTTTACAGGGCTGTGCTAGGAATTGTGGAGATATTTTCCCCATTTCTTTCTCTTCTTCTTCTCCTTCTTTTCCTCCTTCTAATTTAATACATAAGTATGCAAAATACTTTCATTGCAAAATATAATAAGAAGGATAACAAAGACCAAAAAAATCTGAAATTTCAGCAAAATATGAAATACACTTTAAATTTTATACTATTAAAGAGAGAGAGAAGAAAAAAAATATTGAAGGTTTAAATTTCAAATTGGTAGAACAATTTTTGCATCTTTTTTTTTGTTGTGTTTTTTTTTAAGCTCAGTGCGAAGATTTACAAAACATGTTAAGGAGTTAATAATAATATTTGAGAAAGTTTTTAAGAAAAATTTACAACACCAAATAAATTTGTGACAGAGACGAGACAATAATTGCATACGTGCCAAACAAAACTAAAAGCATGCAAAAATTTTACATTAGAAGAACTAGAGAAATAGAGAGTTTGTATTAATGAGAATATTTCTTAATGATGTGTACTCTATTTACAGTACACATTTAAAGTGCTTAATTATACATGAACTCTGCATACAGAGAAAGCAAAATTTGAGAAAATTAAAAAGAGCGAACAAAACCAGCAACAACGAAACTGTTCATATATTTGACAGATTGAGTTTAACACTATACACTCCTTAACTGGTTGTCGTTGCTCTGGACAGTTTTTTTAAATTTGATATTAAAACAAAATTTATGCATAAACTATCAAATTATGGTAAGATTTGAGGAGGTAATAATGTATTTATCCAATAATGAAACAGTAAACACTGGAACATAAACAAAATAAAGTCTTTCTTAATATTATAAAACAAAAAAACATAAAGTTATACATTTTATTGCTGTTTACCCTTGTATCCAAGAAATACAAAAACCAACCAACCATTTAAACAGATTTAATAGCCTCTTCGAAAATAAGACACAATAAAAACGGATAATAGCAGATATATGGGGTCAGACGTAACTAAATTACCTCTCCCTGAATTGAAGAAACCAATGTTTTGTGTCCTTTATGTTTCAGGTTAACCAAACTGCTGGGGATTAAATGTTAGTAACCTCTAACATATGTGTTTGTTTACTCCTACAAAGTTCATTATGATCTTTTTCACCTCTTTAAGATATGAATGCCAATGCTGCCAGAACCACAATGACTTTTATGTCATTAAAGCCTATTCCAGAATAGCGCCATCTATGGGCCCAAACCTCCAGAATACTTTGCTCGGGGGGTTGTATGATGTCTAACGAATTGAAAATGAATTCAACAATACCATTTGGATTCTCACAAATCAAACTTTGTCTTACTCTACAGTAATACTACTAATGCATCGTTTGTGTGACCTAGAAGATATCACGTATTACAATCAAGATATCAATGCTGAATAGGCAAAGATGTAACTTTTTCTCCTCTTTCTTATGTTCTATGCTAATCTTAGATACTAACATGGATAATCCCTTGAAAGTCCAATGTATCACAGCAAATGCTTTTTTGTTTTTTTTACTTCAAGGAATGGATTGTTTGGAATGTAGTAAAATAAAGGACAAAGTTTAAGTGGTATTGGAAAGACACTGGATCCACAAAACCAGGACCAAAATATTTAGTGTTCCCATAAAATATCAAATTTCTTTTATCGATTCCTTCCAATTGTAACACAGAAATATACACACAAAATGAGGAGGAACTTTTATAAAGTAGTTATGTTCTTAGTAAAACCAGCTGACCAATAATCATGCACAATTGTTGTCCGATCTCATATATATCTGAATTAAGAGCAACTTTCAAAACTTTGGTGTTTTCATTTTTTCCAACCTCTAAAAGAGACCAAATTTCTCAACAAAAGATGTCTTGATTGGATAAAATGAGATTCAAAGACCTGTCCACCTTTAAAGCTTGTCGTTATACTCTACCAGGTCCTTTCAAGAAGTAACGAAAAAACGTAAGTTTGGAAATCTAGATTAATATTATAATAGCCTCAAAAATCTTGCTGGAAAAGTTCGGAGCTACTGGAGAGAAAATCTTTACACGAGTTGGTCGTTTCCGGCAACTCGTTTTGATTTTCTCTGAAGAAACACGCATCTTTTCTTCTAAACTGCATAGTTTCATTTTCATTTCTCAACTCCGAGGTACTCTGAGGTAAGTACACTTATGTATTTATTAAGACGTGTCCCCCTCTCTCCTCCTCGGTGTTCCAAATTTCTCATAGCACCAAAAATACATTGCAACACCGAGCACCGCTGAAATTTATTGTCTGAAACAAATAGAAAAAGAGACGATATCAAGGCCAGAACGCCCTTGACCGAAACAAGAACAATGTAAACAGATCAAAAAAGTATTCAAGGATGCTTTCTGCATTTGATTCTCAATCTCCAGCAAACTTTGTCAAATCACCAGATGATAACACAACAACATGTTCTTTTCAACTTCACATAACCAGCAGAACACACATAGATAACATTTGAACACCATTTGTCCTTAACGATGGCGGCTAAGCACACCGTAAACATGTCATCTGGGGAACTGATATAATGGTCTCTGTGTCTTAGATAAGTATAGTGAAGCCACTTTTATTGATAAGCCTCTGTTGATCAAAGAATCAATTCTAAAAAGGATAAAAGTGGTACAAAAATACAACCTGGTCTAATGGCAGTGATGTTTTTTTAAAGGCTTACGTTAACGTTACGTTTATGTAATGTCAAGACTAATTTTGTGCCTAAATTGATCCTTTAACTGCATTTCTTTACCGGTGAAAAAAAACAACAACACAAAGAAAAAAAAGAAACAAGTCCTTATTTCACAGAATTTCAAATCTTGCAAAATTTAACACATCTTTGCATAATATTGCATATTTAAGGAAGAGAGCATTTTGTTGATTGGAGACAGGCAGGTGAGGGATGGAGTGAGAACCTAATTAGAAGACATAAGAAATGGTGTTGCCAGTAGTAATACCTCAGGTATGTCTGTCTGTCAATCTGTCAGTGGTGATGTGTTCAGTGGTTGAGACTGTAATCTCTAGGAATCTGTGGTGCAGATCGGTCGTCTGTTACCGTCTTGCGTAGGTTGAAATTCAGTAGAGGATTTCTGAGGGGATCAGGATTGGTAATGCAGAGGGTAACAAAGCTATTAGGTTATAAGTTGCTTTATTAAAGCGAAGATCGAACTCTGGGTGTTAATTGCCAGCTTGTACATTGTGCAATGTTTAGTCCATTGTCATGCAAATAGTTGAGTATTAGATGGTTAGTTTAAGCTCTCCCTGTTTTCTTTTTCTTTCTTAGTTATAGTCAAAACTATATCATTAGAAGATCTGTTACTATTTAAATAAAAACAATTATAGAAACACTTAGCCTTTGCCTGCATGACGTTTGCAGCAGATGCAAGTAAGTCAAATCTAAGTTACATATAAGATTATGGGCGGAAGCTAGCGTCATTCATGTGATCGGTCTTAATATCAGACTTGCAGTAGAAGGTACAACACCTGGAATAGGAGTACAGGTAGAATTGCCCTTGATTTGAGTACAACTAGAATTGCCCTTGGTTGGAGTACAACTAGAATTGCCCTTGGGTTGGGTACCAGTATGATAGAGTACAAGTAGAACTCCCCTTCGTTCGAGTAACAGTATGATAGAGTACAACTATAATTCCCCTTGGCTTGAGTACCAGTATGAGAGAGTACAAGTAGAATTCTCCTTGGTTTGAGTACCAGTATGAGTACAAAAAGAATTCCCTTGCTTTAGTATGGGTATGACAGAGTACAAGTAGAATTTCCCTTGGTATGAGTACGGGTATGAGTACAAAAAGAATTACCTTGGTTTAGTACGGGTATGAGTACAAGTAGAATTCCCTTGGTTTGAGTACCAGTATGAGTACAAGTAGAATTCCATTGGTTTAATATGAGTATGAGTATGGGTATGAGAGAGTACAAGTATAATTCCCTTGGTTTAGTACGGGTATGAGTACCAGTATAATTCCCTTGGTTTAGTACCAGTATGAGTACAAGTATAATTCCCTTGGTTTAATACGAGTATGAGTATGAGGCTATATTAAAGCATTAGTATAATTGTAATATATTGCAGGATCTGCACTCCATGACAAACATGCACCGACTCCGTCTAAAGTATAATTACAGGTTGAATATTAGTATGAACACTGACTAGCTTCATGTCTACAAAATATCAGATGATCGCACCCTCTTCGGGCAGAGTGGGACCATGTACACAAAGAACATTGCAATTCACACTTGAAGGAAACCTTTAGTTACACTAGTGGGGTTTCATAACTTTGATAACAATTTTAAAACCACATTTTATTTTGTTAGCTTCTTGTTTAATGATACTTTCAGGACAATATCTGGTTCAGCCCACCATCAGGAAGCTAGATATATTTCTCATAGCTAATTTAGGTTAAAGGAATGATCCTACAATACTTAAGTTACTTCTTCAATATCATGTGCCTTTGGATGAACTCTTTACGCCACAGCGAGATATTAATCTAGTTAGTTTTCTCTCCTAGGATGAATCTAACCGTGTCATTATATACGCCATCAGGAAACTTCAGTCATATTGACTTTCAAGTTATTATTTAGCAACGAGCTTTTTATTTTCATTTAGTAATGAAATACCTGAACAAGTATCTAAATCATTTTGAATTGAAGCAAATATAGCACTCTATTGCATCATGTTTATAAAGATACTTGTCAGAAAATTTTTCATAAGATCAAATCATAAGATGGATTCATTTTACAATATTTGTAGTAATTTAATTATGACATCACAGTAATTTAATTATGACATACAGTAATTTAATTATGACATCCCAGGCTTCACCTGGGATTTCTTATGGGGTTTTTGACAAATGTGAGAATATCTGGGGAGGGGGGGGGGGGCTGGGGGAATGGTCACCTGGAGAATTTTGATAAACATCCTAACATCAATCATCCTTAAAACAAATTAGATATAAATGCTATGTGAAATACACAGAAGAACTTTATATTTGGTGCCATAATTTAGTGATCACAGACAATTTGGCAGATGTCAGATGATGGCATGGGTTAAAAAAGTTGGATTGCAATCATTGCATTTTTTATTCCTTTCCTAAAACAGTGAGGCGGCGACTGTTGGTGATATTTTTTCGAGGCGGTCACAAGATACAGAGAGGCGGGCCACCTCACAAAGATGAACATCAGGAGAAACCCTGATATCACATGGAAAATAAAATTGAGTTCAACATTTTATAAACAAAATGATCCAATGAATGTGGAACATCAGGAAGTAGTCAATTTATGATAGTTATAAGCTTGACGTAAACGATAAAATCATCACGTCAGATCATTAACGAAGAATTACAACTCCTTGTAATTTAGAAATAACAACCCTTGTACCTGTGCTATTTCATCAAATGTATAAAAGGAGTGGAATTTCAGGCAGGGACATCGGGCCTTTTGGGGGGAGGGGGGAGGGGGTAGTGACGGCAATTACTTGCAACATGTTGTAGCTGGAATCTAATTGTATTTATAGAAACAAGTGGAAGTTGCATCTACAATCCTTTTTCTTGCAACACTTAGACATTCACGATAGCATGACAAGCATTAATTACATATATTAGTATTTCACAATAGCTAGCTATACCACACAAGCATGTACATGTCATTGCTCCATAACAAGAAAGTTGATAAAGTAATTAACATGGTATTTTGACTGGAATGATTATAGTCACAATCTTGTGGTACCATACTTCTCCACTGAATGAAGGATACCTGCAGGGCACCTGCACTATATCTGAATACCTGTAGAATACCATAATACCTGCAGGACATCTGAATACCTGCAGGATATCTGAATACCTGTGGGATATCTGAATACCTGCAGGATATCTGAATACATCTGTGAGATATCTGAATACCTGCAGGACACCTGAATACCTGCAGTATATCTGAAGACCTGTAGAATACCTGCAGGACATCTGAATACCTGCATGATACCTGAATACCTGCAGGATATCTGAATACCTGCAGGATATCTGGATACTTCGGGATATCTGAATACCTGCAGGATACCTGAATACCTGCAGGATACCAAGAATACCTGCAGGATATCTGAATACCTGTAAAATACCAGAAAAGCTGAAGGATATCTGAATACCTCAGGATATCTGAATACCTGCAGGACTACTGACTACCTGCATGACACCTGAATATATGCAGATTATCTGAATACCTGTAGAATACCTGCAGGACATCTGAATACCTGCAGGACATCTGGATACCTGCAGGATATCTGAATACCTATAGAATACCAGAAAAATTGCAGGATATCTGAATACCTCGGGATATCTGCATACCTGCAGGACATCTGAATACCTGCAGGACATCTGGATACCTGCAGGATATCTGAATACCTGCAGGATATCTGAATACCTGCATGATACCATGCATACCTGCAGGATACTAGAATACCTGCAGGTAACTGAAAACATAATATTTTATTTAAGATCACCAAAGTCCCACGTGCAGGAATATTGGATGTAGGCATTTAGCCTGATCTGTAATACAAAAGTACAGTATTAGGGCCTACATTTATCAAATAAATTTCTGATCTACCGTAGGGTTATGACCGATGGGAGATAACTACAGAGACCTCTTAGGTGATATTTGATTATCTTGTGAATTGTAAACATGGTCTGGTTAAAGTCAAAACCTGACATAGAACACAGTTTTTAAGGTTTCAATTTCAAATGAAACAGGCACAGGTTGATTGGGTAGCAACACACTATTTGTCATGTGACCATTCCAACAATAAATGCACTTTTGAAGGGAAGTAACCTCCATGTAATGTGAACCATGATTCTCTTAAAACCGACCTAAGATTTATTTTCTCTCGTATGGTAATTATAAACTCTCAATTGGTAATAAATGTCATAATCCTTCTTTAACATCACCAGCCATGCGTTGTATCTTAAACAATCTTTTTTATTACATTCTAAACAAAAAAACTGAAACGAAAAGCAGGGCTATTTCAAATAAGTCCTAAAACCCTGTTATGTTTTAGCAGCAATTGGTTTCTAGGAAACAGTAGAGTCAGACTATATGTGGTACATGGATACCAGACTGATGAAGTAGATACAATATGTTTATTACTTTCAGAATACGGCGATAATTATGAGGCACTCGATAAAGGGGCTTTCTTTTTCCCCTCGGAAAAAGAGTATTTTATCTCTCCTTTATTAGTTAAAACACACACACATACAAATAATGATATATGGGACATTACTGTTAGTTTGAATTCACTTGGTGAAATTACTTTGAATTTGTACTATAAAACAAAAATGCTGAATAACCAAAAGACAGTTCTAAAATTGAACTTTTGCCAGTGTTTTGAAAAAAGTCTAATATTGTTTTGATGGCATTGTTCCATTATAAGAAAATTCTCAGATGCATTCCAATAATTTACCTTCAATATCAAGACAGACCAAGTTTATTTAATTTTTTGGGTTTTTTTTTATTGAGAGTTTAAGGTGGCCTGTAATTTGCAATCTTTTGTACCTAAACCTAATATGTATCACCTCACTACAAGAACACATACCTGAGCAAATTTAGACAATTCTTATGAAATCCTAGATAGTGGTAGATTTTCAACAAAAGAAAAAATGAAAAGAAAAATAACAACATCAGTTTGAGTGACAAGTAAATATATAAAATTTGTTCTCCATCAAGAAATTTTAAATATTTTGTTATTCATTTTTCTTCATTCATAAATGATCACTTGCAGATATTACACCTTTCTTTCCCTATAGGATAAACTCACCCTGTGTCTCCGGCATCAAAGGGTTGGTTAGTGCCCCCTTCTGTGGGCGGTGGAGGTGGGGAATGGGTGGGGGTGCTCGGTTTCTCTAAAGCAGCTTCATTCATGCCAGAGCTGTTCTGCTGTGTCTGTGTTTGTAATAATAAAATTACATTGTGAGTCACGTTTGGCAAACATTCAATATAGTTGAATAGCTTCTACAAGATTATGCTGGTTTTTCAATTTCCTGTTTTCTGTTGTTTATTTTAGAACAAATACTGCCAGACGAGTAGCCAGGAATTTGCCAAGGGAGGGGCGAACATGTAGGCAAACTATCTAAGCGTAGTGCCACCATGGTTGGCGCGAAGCGTACAAGAAAATTTTGGCTGGAAATGCCTCCCAGATCGCTGGAAATGGCACTTCCCAGGCCTAATAAGTTGCATCTTAGCATTTTCTCTTTTAAAATTACTAGCGATATCATAAAAACATTTAATTTTTTTTTTAAAAATATGCTCAAGGGGGGGCGGCTGCCCCCTTCGCCCCCCCCTTGGCTACGCGCCTGAATACTGCACAGATTTCACCAGAAGGGAGAGTTACTCACGAGTGATCCTGAGCTAAGCTGGGATCCCGATGATGAGTCGATGGTGGAGGGCAAGGACTGCTGAGATGTGGTAATCAGTAGCCCACCATGGGTCTGACTAGGCGGTGGCGGGGTACCGGCGAAGAATTTCATGTGGCCCGGACTGTCGTTGACCGAATAGTCGGGACTTGGGTAGTTGTCACCGTTGGTCCGTGCCAGGTTCTCTGAACTGACGCTCATGGCTTTCCTCCCTGGCATGTTCAGAGGGTCCTGACGTTGTTGCTGTTGTTGCTGCTGCTGCAACTGGGGGTTGTGCATATTCGGCTGGGGATAGGGGACCACAGGAGGAGCGGGAGGTTGCCTGCAAGGGTAAATCAAACATTGACAAAACTGACATTAGATCAGAAATATGTAATGAAATTTCCTGGTGAGGGTGACGAAGAGAATTGGGTATAATCGTAAGATGGTAATCACATAATTTAAATGTTTATTACTTAAAAATGTTTACAAAAAGTAACAGTAATAGTATGAAAAGAAAACACTATCACACTGGGAGAGGGAGACTTCATTTAGAGGACATTGCTTGTCAGATAAATGGAAAACTCGTGACCAATGACTTTAAATTTTCTTTATGTCATCTTTACAAGGATGTTCCTGCGGCAAATGCAGGACTTTGTTGTCATTTTCTACATTTCTATGTCAGACAAAAATCCTGATGTTTTGATTTTTGAAAAGATCACAACGTTAAATTTTTTGGGATTTTATGAATGACATCATTGACATCATCAGCATGATAATGAAACTAAACCTATCCCAGTTTCCTTGTTTAAGTTGAATCGTTTACTGACAAAGACAACATTGTTCAACTAACATTTGAATACCTTGAATTCAGGTAAAAATAGACGGCTACGATACATTCGATGACATGTGTATCAAATTTCAAGAAGAAAACATTGAAATCAACGACAAGATTACAAAGGGAAAGTGCATGATGATATCATAGACACAAGAGTAAGGAAAAGATGAGTCTATCAGGAGAAAGAATTTGCTTTCCATTAACTAATGTTAAAATGAAATCCTCTACTAGCAACAGTTCCATCTTCCAGATAATTATCATACGTAGCCTGTTATGGGAATGTATCCCTTGTAAGGCATGTGCGTGTTGAAAAGACAGTTACATCACTTGGCATTTAACAGTGAAAGGAGAACCATAACCTAATTGACTTGTTTCAATGACCTTAATTTTTTGACCTCTCAGAATGATGGCACAAGCAGATAATTCGATCAAAGAAACCGAAATCGATAAAGACACGTCACAAACTAAAAATAATGCAAACAGTCGTAAACAACGAGAGTGGGATATTGAAACAAAAAGATACAAATGGCTTGAAAGTGAAACAGTTTGGAGACGGCTCATTGATTCGGTGAGTGAAGCAGAATAGAGAATTCGAAGAACCTACCTTGACAATAAATTGTTCTGAAGTGTGTACTATTCCAAAACAATGAACTCATTTAAGCTTGATAATCACATTGCCACGTTTCTTTCATTTAAGAAAGCACAAATTACTTTTTCTTTTTATTTGACTAGTACTGGAGTCAAATAATGCCTTTGCCGTCTGTGCAGCTATTCTTCCATGAAATACACTACAAATACATAAGTCCTTTTTAATTTCGCAATAGCCTACACCAGAGATAAGCCTATACACTGCATGCATGAGCTAATATAACATTAACAAATTTACTATTCAGTCACTCATATCATGTAAGCATATACTGCATAGCCTACATCACAAGTCACACATATCATGTAAGCATATACTGCATAGGCTACATCACAATTCACACATATCATCAAAGCATATACTACATAGCCTATATCACAAGTCACACATATCATGTACGCATATACTGCATTAGCCTTCATCACAGTTCACACACATCATGTAAGCATACACTGTGTGAGCCTTCATCACAGTTCACACATATCATGTATGCATATACACTGTGTTAGCCTGCACAACCATGACAATTCACACACGTCACAAAAGTATACACGGCATTAGTCTACACCACAATTCACAAATATCATGTAGCATATACTGCATCACAAATCACACATATCATGTTAGCATATATACTGCATAGCCTACATCACAAGTCACAAGTCACACATAACATATAAGCATATATACTGCATTGGCCTATAGTACATCACAAGTCACACATATCATGTAAGCATATACTGCATAGCCTACATCACAAGTCACACATATCATATAAGCATACATATACTGCATTGGCCTACATCACAGTTCACACACATCATGTAAGCATACACTGTGTTAGCCTTCATCACAGTTCACACATATCATGAATGCATGTACACACCGTGTTAGCCTACACAACCGTGACAATTCACACACATCACGAAAGCATACATGGCATTATTCTACACCACAATTGACACATAACATGTAAGCATATACTGCATAGCCTACATCACAAGTCACACATATCATGTAAGCATATACTGCATAGCCTACATCACAATTCACACATATCATGTAAGAATATACTGCATAGCCTACATCATAAGTCACACATATCATGTAAGCATATACTGCATTGGCCTACACCACAGACATACGTATCACATACACTTAGCCTAAACCACTCATCACAAGGATCATGTTGGTAGACAACTCATTCACATAGCTACACTACTAATAACATGAATCGCCAGATACTGTCAAAATTCAGAGTTCCTTCGTCTAATGGAGGTAGAACATTGCCATAATGTAAAGGTTTTCTTCACAAAACTTTGTCAACAATCATAATTCCAATTGGTAAAGAACAAGCTTATAACGAAGATGAATCTGTATCCTCCTCAGATTCACCACTCTTTAGAATTCCATCCGAGCGATTTTCTACTCACATTGAACCGTTGGAATGAGAAACTCCATTCTCTAATTGTTGGGTGAAAGAAATTGGAAACCAGCCATTCTTTTTGGTTCTGTAGTTATGGCCAAAATACCAGCCGTTGTTGTGAGGTCCAACAAGTGCAACTATGTCCCCCTGAAAGCAAATGATACGGTAGAGATCAAAGAAAATTACAAAAGATGACATATTTATTCTAATTTATTTCTGTAACTAAATGAGAGAAGCTTGTCTTTGAAATATTTGTCAAGAGGGAGAATACCATTTCAAAATCAGTTTAGTTTTAATAAGCCAAGTTGCAAACTAAGTTTTGTTCAATTTGCTGTATCTTTAAAACAACAAGCGGATGGCCTTTTTCAGATGAGACAAAACTCAACCTATTGTTTTGGAAACACCGCAGTTCGTTTACGAGCTGTTAAAGGCTTTGAAGACTTGCCCAAACCACGTGCCGCGCTCTGAAAAAGTTAACTTTCCGTTGCTTGCAAATGACTTTTTTTTGTCACTACAAAATGCAGACAGTAATGAAACGTGATACCTAATTATCTTTTATCTAGACCTGAGATGTCCACGCTGCTACAGTATGTACACTGTGTTGTGGGTATTGACCGTAGCTGTATGTATTGACTGTACACTAGTGTCTAATTACCAACGGTAGCAAGCTGTGTGTGTATTTTCTGGGATCGATGGTGGTGTCTAATACTTCTGTTACACCTCATTCGAAACTAGGTCAGATTACCGGCATGAGACATTTCTTTGTGCGCGAGTCTTCACACCCTTAACACTGCGGTGGGGGAATGAAATTCTGTAACCTTTTCTCAATGACTTAATGATTAAGTGAAAATGTTAGTTCTGATTATGCAGTACTTTGTATAAAATGGTGCAAGTGTAACAGTACCTCTTGGAAGTTCAACTGGGTCTCTCCGGCTGCTATGTGGTTGTACAAGCACCTGACTTTGGGAACTTGCTTCTCGTCCCCTGACTCCGAAGAATGTCTCTGCATTTGGGGTCTGAACTTTGAACCTGGGGAGAACAAAATTGAAACTTGCAAGTAAAATTTCAAGTTAAGTATTTCACTTTAGGAAAACGAATGTTAAAGTGAAGCCCTAGGGGGGGGGGGAGGGGGGATGTGCTGATGGGGTCATATTTCTAACACAAAACTCGCTACTAAGACATAGATAAGAGCCTGTAAATATTAGTTGGTTTATAACATCTTATAACGCTAAGTAAAATTTTCCTACCGTAGAGATTTTGTTCTGATACAGGTGCAACACACAAAACTTTTGTAGTCCTATTGAGCTTAGTGTTCAATCTGAGGAACTGATCCAACAGTCTGTGTGCTAGACTTATTTGTCCAGCCACTTAACTTGATGAGCCTCACATGTTAAGAGGGTCATTTCTGACAAACAACTTGTACCTGATAGCAGTTTTTTGTAAGATAATCTGCAACATGTCAAAAGTAAATTTGTGCCCATAAACAGCATCCCTTAACTACCAGGCCATAGAGCAATCCTGATCATCACAAGGGTAGTCATTGGCCCTATGTGAGCCTCTTTTAATGTCTGAGTAAAATGCTGAAGGTGAGGAGCTTCAGCAAAGTACTTTTGGAAAAAGATACACACTTAATGTCATATTACACAACTGTGAAAATGCACAAATATGTGATTATTACTTCACTATTTGAGATAGAAGTTTTCTATAAATCTGTCAATCACCTCTATTGTTATGAGATTTTGATATTGAAATTCATCAGAAAATTTTCAA
>JAIPMN010018583.1:0-12290 GCA_020650975.1 Apostichopus californicus
CAATTGAACTGAGTTTATAGTAAAGTCTAAGTAAGTAAACAGCTGCCCTATGACATCTCAGTACTAAGAGCTTACAAATGTCACAGGTACATTTTTGGTAAATTTTGGTTTCATACTTATTATAATTATGATTAGAAATGGTTTCATGTTAGACGCAAATGTCTCTACCCTTTTACAAATCTGTTTTTAAATCACATAATGGCTGCCATACATGTTCAGTTCTTCATTTTTAATGTATATTTAGTAAGATATCTCTAGTGATATTCCTTTAATTGTGTTCAATCAAGTTTTTATTTTCTTCTTATTTGTTCAATTTTATTAGAACCTTAGGAGGGTTGTGTTGGTAGATCTATCATACTTGAATCATTCTGGGGTTGTGGCACCCCGGTGGTTATGTAAGGGAGATTTATTTCCAAGGGCTGGCACCTTGTCTTTAGCTTTTTATTATATTGTACAAAACTGAATGCCATTTTTACATGATTTTTTTTATACTTTATCCTCTGAAACGATTATGTAAATTAGTTAATAAAACAAGAATTTGCTTTTAATTTATACAAGGGAACTCATCAATAAATTTCTTCTACATCGAAGGAACCACACTACATTACATATATACATTAAAGAATAGTACGTTTAGACAAAATACAGACTATGTTGATGTCGGGGGTGGGGGGGGGTTATTTCATGGTGTTGATATGTTAATTAAAATGATCCCGATTAAAGATGTATATTGTATGAATTTGCATTAAATGTTCTAAAGATGTGGAAAAATGTCTTCTTTTTTTATCTGATCGAGTACCTTTTTTACTTTATTTTAAACTTGATCCTGACGTCATTAATTTGATTTGTACTGTTTTGAATTATTAAATTTTTATCCTTGATCTCAAAATATCTAAAGTATTGACAAAGTCGTAAACCTATATCAAGATCTATGAGTGCCTAGTTATCTACCAAAACAATTGCAACTGGGTTAGCGTTCAATTCGTTAACGATTGGATGACCCACCCCCCCCCCATCCCGCTAACTCGATTCTTTTTTAAATCTACCCCATGTCCTTATTTCTTTAAGATTTGAAAAACATATTTCAGTACCTCTTCCAACCTGCCGCACACCCCACAGCAAAAGTCGCTCTAATTTATCTAATAACTAGGAATTAGAGCAGCAAAATAAGTTTACAAGAAAGAAAAAGGACTAAAGGCGTCATCTTTGTGTGTGTGTGTGGGGGAGGGGGGGGGTTATAGTACGGTTTGGGTGTCTGTAAGGAAAGGTTATACCGTGTTGTTTCCAATGTTACAACATATCATGATAACAAGATAAATCAGAAACAGTCTCACTTTGCAACTGTTTTTAAACAATTTTAAGCTATAAGAGGAGAGTTGAGGTTGTTCAGTTCACGACGGCCATTGGTTCTTTCCCCGTATTTCACTTATATCGTAAAAAAGTAATAAGAAATTGACTTAAAAAAGACAACAGTGAGCTTATCGATGATGTAAAATGTTGTTTATGATCATGTCGTTTAGAAGACACCGTAGATACGTTGCGAGGATTTGTCGCTGTAAAAGTCGCAAACGGGGACCAGAATCTGCATTTAGTGGACCTAATGTTATAGTCGCTCATTGACCTTGAACAGAGGGGCCTACCGTGTAAACGTACGGGAAATTCATCCATTAATATCTCAGCGAGGCAATTTCACAGGAAACTGAAACACGACTCAGAAGTCTTTAAATATTATCATTATTACAACTATTCTTAAAGATATCTTTGAAAAGCAGATTAAAGGCATGATGAAAAATGAAATTTGGCTCAAAAAACGATGTCACTACGGATGCCGTGTAACGGCATTTATACAACGTGTGTATGTAGGTACGATAGAAGATCTTTCGTGGAAAACTTCGAAATAAGCTTAAAGCTGAGAGTTGTTCCATGCAATACGTCAAGTAAATAGCAAAAAACATTGCGTGCTGCTTGTCACGAGGAAACATACTGCCTTAGGATGGAATAGTATCGGTGTGTGAGTGGTTTAGGAGGGGGTTAAATGACGATGTAACCAGGGGAACTGATAATTTGTCAAATGAAATTTGAAGAAAAGATTTTAAGATTTTGTTATAAATGCCTGTACTCGATGATTTGTTTTTAGATTCAGTTACACGGATAAAAAAGACCAATTAGATAATGGTTTAAGGAAGAGATTCTTATAATTTCTTATTTGAAACTATACACGTCGAATTCCATTTGGAAAACGTTGATTTAATTTCATTAATTCTATAAAAAAAATGCATGATTGAATGAAATACATACAACTATGCATTGCCTTGTTTATTCATTGAAGATAAATTGTTTTACATATTTGTGATTTTATTTCATTAACAGATCAAGGGAGAGCAAAGCATGTTCCAAGAAATAAAGAAAGAGTATTAGAAGACAAGGGTATATGTGTGGCAGGGGGGGGGGGGGTGTTTTGTCATGTTATTTCGAGTGTTAAACATGGTTAGAAAATAAGAACGAATAAAAAAAACCTACAATGACACTTTTCAACTGTTGCACAAAGTGAGCGAATTTGAAATAATTAAAAAGACAACAAATAGCTTATCGATGCTGTAAAATGTTGTTTATGATGATGTCGTTTAGAAGACACCGTAGATACGTAGCCAGGACTTGTCGCTGTAAAAGTCGCAAACGGGTACCAAAATCTGCATTTAGTGGACCTAATGTTATAGTCGTTCATTGACCTTGAACAGAGGGTCCTACCGTGAAAACGTACGGGAAATTCATCCATTAATATCTCAGCGAGGCAATTACACAGGAAACAGAAATAACATTCAGAAGTTTTTAGATGTTATCAATATTACAACCATTCTTAAAAATAACTTTGAAAAGCAGATTAAAGGCATGATGAAAAGGGAAATTTGGCTCAAAAGACGATGTCACTACGGATGCCGTGTAACGGCATTTATACAAAGTGTGTATGTAGGTACGATAGCTCTTTCGTGGAGACTTCGGAAATTAGCTTAAAGTTGAGAGTTGTTCCATGCATTTCGTCAAGGAAATAACTAAGAACATTGCGTGCTGCATGTCACGAGGATACATACTGCCTTAGGATGGAGTAGTATCGGTGTTTGAGTGGTTGAGGAGGGGGTCAAATGACGGTGTAACCAGGGGAACTGATAATTTTTCCAATGAAAATTTGGAAAGGAATTTTATTTGGTATTTTTTTTATGAATTCCTTAATCGAAGATTTTTTTTTGTAGATTAAGTTACACGGATAAAAAAGAACGCAACTAATTATGATGGGTATAGGCCAACATGTTCATATGGCGACATGTAACATAATTTGTTTTATGACGCATTAGGATGCTTTCTGCATATGGTTTAAGAAAATGCAAACTGTGTTTTACGATTATTTTTATTATGATAAATGTATGTTTCTTATAGATGTAATAAATCCTTTTTCATTCAATCATGGATGTCAGAATTTTATTCCATACTGTATTTCATTTTTCTCATCTACGAAAAAGAGAATATTTTCGAGTCCAAAGACGAAAAATCATAGCTTCAAATTATGACGGTAATTTGGTGAGAGCGGTGAGTAGTCTGTTTAGGAATAGCTCCTTCAAACAAGTAATAAAAATATTGCTCTGTATTTGCAGTAATGATTGAGAATGACTTAATGAGACACACTTTTCCTAAATGATGGCCATTTGGCCTTGTAATACACATATTCCAATTTGAAGAAAAATAATTGACTAACATTGAAGTAAATAGATAATTAGGACATTAGGACAGGTAGGACAGCGCCCTCTGTTAAAACAACGGTAAGCCTCATTAGTTTACACTCAAATTTGTATTATAATAATTGATGCATTAAAACTTAATAGTTATCAAAGATCATTACTGCAGTTTTGCCTTCCCACCACCCCCCCCCCCCCCCAGAAAAAGCCATTCGCCACTTTGACAATCATGTTTTTAAATTGGCACGATAGCTTTTCAAAGCATTTCACCGCATTGTGTTATATCATGGAGCTATATCACCTGTAACCATTATTTACAATTCAATTGGAATTTTCTCTTCCAGGAGGAACCCCCTATGACATTCAATCTGGAAAGTCTAACCATTCCTGCAATTATTTACTACATAATAGTAAAGCCCAAAGCGTTTGTATAGGGTTAGGGAACGTTACTATACGTGTCAATGGAATGTGTGATTGGGCTTCTTTTTTTTAAATTATATACTGCATGACTTCAACGTACTTGATATCTGTTACATCTTCTCGATCATGGATTGCGAGGGTAAAGCGTATAGCTTTGATTTCTGCTTCTTAAAAAGAGCGGGAAAAGACAGTCGGCAAGTGAACAAATTCCTTCCCAAGGGACTCGTGATGAACTTAACTTGAATTACGATCCGTCGTGATCCTTCGGTTACCGTCTTTAGACGTAAGGGGATTAGCTGGGATTGAGAGAGGATTATGCTGTATGTTTTTCGTGTCCAAACTCTATCTTTGGTTAATTTTACTTTAAAAGAAAAAGTATCCCGCAGTGTTTCATACGATATGTGAGTGTGACGTCACACTGACCAGCAGGTTGAAAGGAAATTTACCTAATTTATTTTACGATTGATGTTATTGGTTACTTTAAGTGGGTACTTAATAATATATAAAGTGCACAGGACAGGAACAGTCGTTTAGCTGTAGTTATCTGAATTTCATCTTGGACGCAAAAACCGACCTTCATATTGGACGATGGTTCCGAAGATGGCTGACATACGTGAGTTTTCTTTTCAATATTTTTCTTCTTTTTTTTTTTTATTCAACCTCTCCTTGATGTAAATCATATTTCCTTCACATGAGTAACTTGTATAAAATATAATATTATTAATATGTTCATGAAAGAGGCTTATTCTATTGAACTGAGTTTATAGTAAAGCATAAGTAAATAAACAGCTGCCCCTATGACATCTCATACTAAGAGCTTACAAATGTCACACATACATTTCTGGTAAATTTTGGTTTATACTTATGATATTGAAGAGGTTTTCATGTTAGACGCAAATGTCTCTATCCTTTTACAAATCTGTTTTTTAAATGATATAATTGCTGCCATGTTCAGTTCTTTATTTGTAATGTATATTTAGTAAGATATCTCTAGTGATATTTCTTTTAATTGTTCAATTGTTCAATCAAGTCTTTTACTTTCTTTTTTTTCAATTTTATTAGAACCTTAGGAGGGTTGTGTTGGTAGATCTATCATACTTGAGTCATGCTGGGGTTGTGGCACCCCGGCGGTTATGTAAGGGAGATGTATTTCCAAGGGCTGGCACCTTGTCTTTAGCTTTTTATTATATTGTACAAAACTGAATGCCATTTTTACATGATTTTTTTATACTTTATCCTCTGAAACGATTATGTAAATTAGTTAATAAAACAAGAATTTGCTTTTAATTTATACAAGGGAACTCATCAATAAATTTCTTCTACATCGAAGGAACCACACTACATTACATATATACATTAAAGAATAGTACGTTTAGACAAAATACAGACTATGTTGATGTGTGGGGGGGGGGGGATGATTTCATGGTTTTGATGTTAATTAAAATGATCCCGATTAAAGATGTATATGGTATGAATATGCATTAAATGTTCTAAAAATGTGGAAAAATGTCTTTTTTTTTTATCTGATCGAGTACCTTTTTTACTTTATTTTAAACTTGATCCTGACGTCATTAATTTGATTTTTACTGTATTGCATAATTAAATTTTTATCCTTGATCTCAAAACATCTAAATGTTTGCTTTTATAAGAATATTGTCAAATTCGAAAACCTATATCAAGATTTATGAGTGCCTATTTATCAACCAAAACAATTGCAACTGGGTTAGTGTTCCATTCATTAAATAAAGGATGACCACCCCATCCCGATAACTCGATTCTCTCTTAAATCTATCCCTTCTCCTTGTTTCTTTAAGATTTGAAAAAACATATTTCAGTACCCCTTCCAACCACCCACAGTAAAAGTCGCTCTAAATTATCTAATAACTAGGAATTAGAGAAGCAAATGTAGATTTACAAGAAAGAAAAAGGACTAGAAGCGTCATCTGTGTGTGTGGGGGTGGGGATTATGATACGGTTGTGGGTAAGTGTCTGTAACCGTGTTGTTTCCAGTGTTACAACATATTATGACAACAAGGTAAATCAGAAACTTTCTCACTTTGCAACTGTTTTTAAACAAATTGAGTGAATTTTAAGCTTTAAGAGGAGAGTTGAGGTTGTGGAGTTCAAGAGGGTCATTGGTTTTTTTCTCTTATTTCACTTATATCGTAGAAAAGTTATAAGAAAATGACTTAAAATAGACAACAGTGAGCTTATCGATGATGTAAAATGTTGTTTATGATGATGTCGTTTAGAGGACACCGTAGATACGTAGCCAGGACTTGTCGCTACAAAAGTCGCAAACGGGGACCAAAATCCGAATATTTTGGACCTAATGTTATAGTCGTTCATTGACCTTGAACAGAGGGGCCTACCGTGAAAACGTACGGGAAATTCATCCGTTAATATCTCAGAGAGACGATTTCACTGGATACAGAAACACGACTCAGAAGTCTTTAAATATTATCATTATTACAATTATTATTAAAGATAACTTTGGAAAGCAGATTAAAGGCATGATGAAAAAGGAAATTTGGCTCAAAAAACGATGTCACTACGGATGCCGTGTAACGGCATTTATATAACGTGTGTATGTAGGTACGATAGCTCTTTCGTGGAAAACTTCGAAATAAGTTTAAAGCTGGGAGCCTTGCTCCATCCATTACGTCAAGTAAATAACAAAGAACATTTCGTACTACGTGTCACGAGGAAACATACTGCCTTAAGATGGAATAGTATCGGTGTGTGAGTGGTTGAGGAGGGGGTTCAACGACGGTGTAACCAGGGGAACTGATAATTTGTCAAATGAAATTTGAAGAAAAAAATCGAAGATTTTGTTATTAATGCCTGATCTCGATGATTTGTTTTTACATTAAGTTATACGGATCAAAAAAGACCAATTAGACAATGGTTTCAGGAAGAAATTCTTATAAATTCTTATTTCAAACTAAACACGTTGAATTCCATTTGGAAAACGTTGATTTAATTTCATTAATTCTATATATCAAAAAATGCATGATTGAATGAAATACATACAACTATGCATTGCCTTGTTTATTCATTGAAGATAAATTGTTTTACATATTTGTGATTTTATTTTATTAACAGATCAAGGGAGGGCAAAGCATGTTCCAAGAAATAAAGAAAGAGTATTAGAATACAAGGGTATGTGTGTGGCAGGGGGGAGGGGTGATGTTTTGTCATGTTATTTCGAGTGTTAAACATGGTTAGAAAAATAAGAACCAATAAAAAAACCTACAATGACACTTTTCAACTGTTGAACAAAGTGAGCGAATTGATCTCTGTAGGAGGAGAGTTGAGGTTGTTCAGTTCACGACGGCCAATTGTTCTTTTCCTGTATTTCACTTATATAGTAGAAAAGTGGTAAGAATATGACTTAAAGAGACAACAAAGAGCTTATCGATGCTGTAAAATGTTGTTTATGATGATGTCGTTTAGAAGTCACCGTAGATACGTTGCGAGGATTTGTCGCTGTAAAATTCGCAAACGGGGACCAGAAGCCGAATATTTTGGACCTAATGTTATAGTCGTTCATTGACCTTGAACAGAGGGGCCTACCGTGAAAACGTACGGGAAATTCATCCATTAATATCTCAGCGAGACGATTTCACAGGAAACAGAAATAACATTCAGAAGTCATTAGATGTTACCATTATTACAACCATTCTAAAAGATAACTTTGAAAAGCAGATTAAAGGCATGATGAAAAAGGAAATTTGGCTCAAAAAACGATGTCACTACGGATGCCATGTAACGGCATTAATACAACGTGTGTTTGTAGGTACGATAGCTCTTTCGTTGAAAACTTCGAAATAAGCTTAAAGCTGGTAGTTGTTCCATGCATTACGTCAGGAAATAACAAAGAACATTGCGTGCTGCGTGTCACGAGGAAACATACTGCCTTAGGATGGAATAGTATCGGTGTTTGAGTGGTTGAGGAGGGGGTCAAATGACGGTGTAACCAAGGGAACTGATAATTTTTCCAATGAAAATTTGGAAAGGAATTTTATTTGGTATTTTTTTTATGAATTCCTTAATCGAAGATTTTTTTTTGTAGATTAAGTTACACGGATAAAAAAGAACGCAACTGATTATGTTGGGTATAGGCCAACATGTTCTTATGGCGACATGTAACATCATTTGTTTTATGACGCATTAGGATGCTTTCTGCATATGGTTTAAGCAAATGCATACTGTGTTTTATTATTATAAATGTATGTTTCTTATAGATGTAATAAATCCTTTTTCATTCAATCATGGATGTCAGAATTTTATTCCATACTGTATTTAATTTTGCTCATCTACGACAAATGCGATTCGCCATTCTGACACTCATGTTTTATATTGGCACGATAGCTTTTCAAAGCATTTCACCACATTGTGTTATATCACCTGTAACCATTAATTACAATTCGATTGGAATTTTCTCTTCCAGGAGGAACCCTCTGTGACATTCAATCTGGAAAGTCCAACCAATCCTACGTTTATGTAATTATTTACTACACAATAGTAAAAATCCAAAGCGAGTGTAGGGTTAGGGAACGTTACTATACGTGCCAATGGAATGCGCGATGAGGCTTCTTTTTTTAAATTATATATACTGCATGACTTAAACGACGTACTTGGTTATCTGTTACATCTTGTCGATCATGGATTGCGAGGGTATAGCGTATAACCTTGATTTCTGCTTTTTAACAAGAGAGGGAAAATACAGTCGGCAAGTGAACAAATTCCTTTCCAAGGGACTCGTGATACTTAACTTGAATTAAGATCCGTCATGATCCTCCGGTTACCATCTTTAGACGTAAGGGGGATTGTCTGGGATTAAGAGAGGATTAAGCTGAATGTTTTTCGTGTCCAAACTCTATCTTTGGTTAATTTTACTTTAAAAGAAAAAGTATCCCGCAGTGATTCATACGATATGTGACGTCACATTGACCAGCAGGTTGGAAGGAAATTTACCTGTTTTATTTTACGATTGGTGTTATTGGTTACTTTTAGTGGGTACTTAATAATATACAAAGGACAGAGGACAGGAACAGTGGTTTAGCTGTCATTATCTGAATTTCATCTTGGAAGCGAAAACCGACCTTCATATTGGACGATGGTTCTGAAGATGGCTGACATACGTGAGTTTTCCTTTCAATATTTTTTTTCCCCATTCAATTCTCTCCTTGATGTATATCATATTACCTTCACATGAGTAACTTATATCAAAAATAATGTTCCAAAAGTTCTAGTGCTAATGAATGGTTTGGTCAGTAACCGGGCATTTGTTTTCCGAATATATTAATAGTAATATTGGAAAATATGTAATGAATATGGTTAGGATTTGAAAGGCAAAAAAATGAGCAACTGTGAGAGATTCATAATGATAACAGGATCTGTAAATCCTATAGTCTGCTACTGAAACATGCTGATAAGAACAACAATAATTACGTCACGCTGGAACACACGCACAAGTACATCAATAGTTAGCAGGCCTAGTCATGTGGTGTATAAGAACCAATCACGATGCAGTTATGAAACCATGGAACGAAGATAGGTCACAGGTATAAGATTTGTTCAAAATTGTTTCTAAGATTGACACTAGCTTGACTGACTATAGCAGCAAGTGATTATATTTCCAGCTTATTTCCAGCTTATATAGGCCAACTCTTACCATAGATTTTTATTTTTAATTTAATTAATTTTTATATCTCCATTTTCTAAAATTTCCCAGTCAGTTTTTCCATTATTCATTTACTTATATATCACATATTTCAACTATTTATTTTTTTTGTATATCAAACCAAACACAAAATTATATGGCTGTTCCAACCATATACTTAGTCCTAGCTGAGACGCATCTAGCTTGTCTTGTTGGTATATCATAATAACAGATGACGTCATGCCCCTTACCAGTATACTAACCTCACACCAACATATATACTCACTGACTGGTAGGGTATATATACAATTGGATTGTTATTGGTCGCATGGCTCGATGAATCTGTCGGTGTGTTCATTGTTTCAACCCTTTCGGGTTCAATCGGTTGATAATTTTCATTGACATTTTGACCCGTGCAGATTTAGTGGTTTATGATATCTCCAGTGAAACCTGTCCATGCAATAACACATGAATGCGTCAATCATATGTCGTATGCGGCGTAAATAGACATTAACGCAAAACAAATTAAGTATTGTATCTTTTTGAAAGAATATTTATGTTTAAGACTACTAAAAAATTGCCAATTAACTTTTCAGAAAAAAAAGAAGACTTGGCTAAAGTCTTCAACACCTTCACGTAAGATATAGCCAAGCTTATGTTGATTTATTTCAATGCACTAGGCAAACGTTGTGCAGATGCCGTTTGCATTGGGATCTATAGTTTACATCCTTCTGTTCAAGCGTGCCACCCCTCTCCGCCCCCTCCCCCACGACGACACTACTCTTCCCCCACCCCAAATTTATGCCACAAATAAATCTACAAGTCTGTTAAAGGTGCTGCAAGATTGTGTCACATTTAGATCCAAAATTCATCTTTATATAATTTTGGATTACAAGACTCATATATATAAGTGAAAGAAATTGTTCTTAACTTACCCCTGAGAATTAAGTCAAATTATGGACTAGGTAATTTAAATGAAAATTTGGAAATACACAAAGATATTGTCCAACTTGCTTAGTTTTCTTTCAAGATCCCACGTAGATTACTATATATCCATGCGTCAATATATAACTTCACATTTAATATCATAACTAACGATATATTGGTGTTAGTTTACTTCTTACATTAACGTACTTTACTTTGCTTGTCTGCATTTGGCCAACTTGAAAATCTCGTACCAAAAGCAAGGAAAATATTTTCACAAAACTTCATTCTGCTGTTTCTCCCTCTGACCTGTGAGGGGAGGGAGGAGGGGGAGAGTGATACAAGCCATCCGAAATGGGTTCGCCTTAAATGACAGTATATAGTTTCAACTACTTTTGAGGGCGTATGGCAAGCCGTTTTAGTTTCTATTCCGTACTTGATGATATCAATAATTATCAGCAAATCAATTGGTAATATCAGCAATTGAATTAGGCCTATGTACATATCTCAACAAATGGTTTGCTGTGATCAGAAAATAAATTGGTGATATCAGCTATTATGCGCATTTAATGATATCAGAAAATCATTTGATGATACCAGAAAATCATTTGATGATATCACCAAATCATCTGTTGATATCATCTAATCATTTGCTGATATCACCAATTCAATTGCTAGGTAAAACAATGTAGGCTTATGTACGTATGTATGCATTATGCATACAGGCTAGGCCAGTGAAAGTTTCCTTTTTGCCGCTAACAAACTTAAGTGGGGGCGCTCATCTTAAAAGCAACGTTTTCACGGTTGAATTACTGATATCAGCAATTCAATTGCTGATATCACCAATTGATTTGAAGATATCATCAAATAATTTGTGATATCATCAAATATTTGTTGATATCACTAATTATTTGATGATATCATCAAATAATTGGTGATATCAGCAATCGAACTGGTGACATCATCAAATATTTGATGATATCATCAAATACAGAATAGAAACTCAAACGGCTTGCCATAAGGGTAAGGACGTTTATTTGTTATTCCTTTCGAAACAATATGCCTTGTATATCCTGATGTATCCAAAACAGTAGACTATACGGTCTGTATCCATGACAACCACACAAAGTGTTGTATTTCAAATATTCGGTTCTATTGTTCTGTTTAGACTCCTTGAATCACACAAGCGTGCAAAACCGAACGTTTATTATTATTATTAAGTCAAGGTCACGTATTATGTGTAGTAATAGTATAACGTTATACTATATAAGACCCATGTAATCATTGATTGATAATCTTTGATAATAATTATGTTCTCATAAATTCTCGAGTAATGGCAAGTTTAATCAAAACTATATCAGTTGGTATATATACATTCAAACGGCAGACAAACACGTACAAATAAATATTACTTTATTTATTTTATTTTATTTCTTCTTAAACATATGTACAAAAACAGAAACAATAGTAGAAGGAAAGAGAGAACGAACACAACTTCTATACCGGTACGTAATAACTTAATTACTATCTCTTCACTATACAGCATATAT
>JAIPMN010018589.1:1410-17510 GCA_020650975.1 Apostichopus californicus
TGTCCCCCAACCCCCCCCCCCCCACCCCGTCAATGGCATCTCGATCCTGTAAAAACACCAGCTAGGTGCCATCTGTTTTAAATACAGTATTGTCAGAAGCTGACCCTACATTGAAAAAGATGCAATGCAACCTGACTGTTCTTACCCTAGATTTTGATAGCCAAAAGACTCATGAATGTACATGTAACTCACATTCACTGAACAACTGTTGTTCACATGACTACATATATCTCTGCCATGCAAAAAAATTGTCAACAACTATCAAGTTGTGTGTTCCCTCCCCTACCACTGCCACTTATACATATTCTCCCTTTCCTCGTTGTTTTATTTGTGGACTGCTATCATCACCACTATACCCTTTTTTTGTGTGTCCTTTCCTCCTCTTTTTGTCTTTTGTGTTCCAGTAACACTACCCCTCCAATACCCCTACCTCTCCCAAGACAACTTTCCCATGCACCACCACTACCCACATAATCACTTTCCCTTTCATTCCTCCCCATGCCCTCTTTTTTCTTCTTCGTTTTTTTTTTCTTCTTCTTGTTCTTTTTCTTTCTTTTTCTTTTTCTCTCTCTCCTCTGCATTCAAAGCGCTTCATTTGTCCCACATTCTTTCCACTATCAAAATTTGTTTTCACGAAGTAACTGACTAAAGAAGATTAATCACCAGCGCCCTCCCGGTATTTTTCTTTAGAAAGGATTAAAGTTCCACAAATAAATGCATACATTTTCACTCTCCTAATCCCAGGGTTTCTATAGGTTTCCACACTTAAGCCTTAAGTATGCCCAGTACTAAAACTAAGATTTTAATAACATTACAAATGCTGATTTAAAATAGGTCAAGTCAGAAAGAACACCTGCACTTTCTTTCTTTTAAAGTTTCATGTTTCTAAGATTTTGTTTTGTTCTTGCGATGTTCAAACAATTCCATACAATAGAAATTATGTTGCAATGGCCTCCCAGAGTGCTCATTTGCATACAGATGTTACAAACACCTGTTTCTAAACGATAGCAGACTGTTACTAGGCCAAGTGAAGTAACATGCTTTGGAACGGTGCCAAGTCAGTGAAAGTTTCTCAGAAATAGGTTTCTGTGGAAATTTCAACGTAGTTTTTTTTTTCAACGGCAATTTCAACGGCTACTGCAGTTGTTTCTTGTGTTCATATCATGTGTAAGCAACTAAGCACTGTTCCCATAATAGGGGAATCGTGATACACACCTGACGGTGATCACACAGTCACAGTCACAATGTAAGGGGAATTTGAGTGCGGATCAGTCGTTCCGTAGTTTGGTTTTTCGTGCCCAGGTTCTTTCCTGGGTTGAAGTACTACAGTTGTTTCTTGTGTTTACTATTTAGCTAATTGAGCTTAATGAGTTTCAGGTTCTTTTTTTTTTTTTTGTTCATGCCGTGGAGAGGGAAATGGGGCACAGTTACACTTTATCTGCATAGCTGGGTTGCATTACGGTAAAGCTATGGATAGACTCATGTAGCTGAGTAAGAAACATTACAGTGTAACCAAGTGAAAGATCAGTATAGGGTAGCTGGATAGAAGCACTTACTGTGGAGCTGTAGAGCCCCTGACACTGAAGGGAGGGGGAACCCCCCCCCAATGGATTCACAGCACTGATTTTCACATGGGCACAGTACCACAACAAATTTCAACATGACTGCACAACAGTGAGGGGTTGCATGAAGCTGACAAAGGGACACTACAGGGTTAAGTGAGTGCCATAACATATAGTTCAACGGGAGGCCTTACAGTGTAGCTGCAGGAGGGACATTTGTAGGATATCAATTTTTATATCAATTTATCACAAAACAAAATTGTACAATTGCTATACAAGTTCAAAGATGTATAACAGGCTTTACACAGGAACACATAGGTACTTTATAAGACAAAATCCAGAGCCTTCAAAACTGCTATACAAAATGTGAACACTTAAAATTATTCCCTGGGTTGACCCTGGCTGTAACTATGCATTGTGTGAGCTTTGTGAGGGGCAGTAGATTCTGGGATTAATTATGATGCACTTGAAGACTTTGATCTTGAGTATTTTACACACGGTCTAATAAATTCTCTAACTTTTTAATATCTTTTAGGGATTATGGGAACGGGTTGGGGGATCGGGGCACCAGAAGGGGGATCAGGGAGAATGGGGAGGGGGATCAGGGAGAATGGGGAGGAGAATCAGGGAGAATGGGGAGGGGGGATCAGGGGGAACTGGGTTAATGGAATGGGTAATGACTGGGGTTGGGGTGGCGATTTAAGCTACCTTTTCTACTATGAGAGAGACATAGGAGTCAGCAGAGATTATACTGTCTGGTAAATTTGCCAAATTCATGTTCATGAAATATACCATTACATTGTCCTAACTGATTCCACATTCCATGTTACTACATTCCCTGTTACCACATTTGTTTCCCGATTCCCTCCCAATTCCCCAACCCCTGCTCATGGGAAATTGCTGGCAATTCAGCCACTAAATAAGAGTAATTTGTTATAGCTATACAAAATATTCTGGAATGAAAACTCCGTTCTATGAAAATAACAATGTCAAATGTTAATCATGTAACTTGAGTGACCCATGACTGACAACAGACAAGAAAATAAAATTTGACATGAAAATAAAATTTTGCATGATGCAAATACAGCAGGAAAAGTGAAACATAACCATTATACAAAAGTTTGACAGAAAGCATATAAGGTTGTAAGGAAAACTAAGCCAATGACCCAAAGAATACAAGGTCTGTAGCTCTACCAATGGTTTTAGCAAGGCCTTTGGTTAATCATATCTATTGCTAGGGTTCCAGTCACATTGCCACAGTACTTTACATAACATGCAGAAAGTTCGTTGTGACCAAACTTTTTGGACTAATTTAAAGAGTAGTCCCATAACATGAAAAGTCACCAACAAATGATAAATTATCAGGGCTAAAAACTAGAAGAAAACACCACCCCCACCCCTCTCCTCCCCCCCCCTCTTTAAAAATGTGAAGGACAGTTGGGCATGAATCTCCCTAATGTATGTCCTTCCTCCCCCCCCCCCCCTCCCATCACCCCAGAAGCAGCACATGTAGTCAGTTCATTTAATAACTTACCTGTGTAGAATTTTGTGTTCGTGAATGTGTCTGATGCCAGCTACCATCTGCTGAAACAAGGCCAAGATTTCTTGCTCCTCAATTTCTCTTTTACCCTGGCTGCTGCTCAGATACTCAGCCAATGTACCACCATCAGCGTACTCCATTTCAATCATGAGTGTACCATCTTCTTCAAAACTGTCATAATAGCTGATGATATTTGGATGGTCTAGCATGCTTAGAACACGGATCTGATATGAAGGGTAAAGAAAAGGCAGTATTTAAACTCTTAAAAATAGAGCCATACATTTATAAACATACAATTACTTTATACAATATGTATGGTTGTCTATATTTAATAGTTGATGATATTTGAATGGTCTTTGATGAGATTTTGATTGTCTTGCATCCTTAGCAAACCGTACATGTATACTTCTTCAAACAATATGTTTGTTTGTATGTGTTTTATTTCTGAAAATGCAAAGTGATTATCACTCATAGACAATTACTTAACAGCTTTTAGCATCCTTAAATGACAATGAAGAAGGGCTTTTATTGGCTGTTTTTCAAACAAGACGGTAGGCAGTAATTAAACTTTACATTATGAAGCAATGTTCAATCACTTATTTTCAACATTCACCACTTACCTCATTTAATGCCATCTGTCTCTCATTTGCATTAAGGTCATGCATATTTATCTCTTTCAAAATAACAAGGGAGTCATCATCTTTCTTTCTGTATAAAACTGCTGCTCCATATGCACCTGAGAGGTGGAAAGAAAAATAAAGAAAAGACAATAACAATAAGTACCTCATGCTAAACTGACAGTTCTTGCAAGTGTGTTGATAGTCCTTTAAATGCACCCTTTGAATCCATCCTCCTGGGCCTCCTCTTACCCCCTTGTTGTTATAGAAAGGTTGTTTTCTATTGTTTACACCACACACCTCCAACATTTCTATAAAATTAAATTAAATTGTTGCTTGGCAAAGAATATGGCCAGAGAACAATGTACAATGAAGTGCACTTTAAGATTATTCAGTGGGATTCTGAAGCATTTTGAAGACAAAATTGAATTCTAAGGAATTAATTTCACTGCCAGGAACAAAACTACCCTGTCACTAACAAAAAATTACCAGTGGGGTAATTTCCTTCTCGACCTATTGTCAATACAATTCAACAATTTGACAGAAATTATACAGATTTTTCCATAATGAAAATTCTGTTTTTTTTTCAACCACTTTTTAAAAATGACAAACCTTTTCCAACTGTTCGAATCCTCTCAAATCCAGCAAGACTTTGAGGTCTAGGGCTCCAACTCTTCAGCTTCTCCACAAAAAAATATAAACCTCCAATTGAACTGAAACCAAGAGGAGAAAAATGTTGAAGGTGATATGATGCAACCTATCAGTGTTACTATAAGAAATACAACAATTATTCAGTGACACAAAATAATGTGCAGCCTAAATTACCCAAATAACAATCCAAATGTTAACATGCTCCAAAATTTCTTAAACTTTTCAAAACAATTCCAAGATTTCGACATTAAGGAAAAGTGCTTTCTGAATGTCAGTAAAATGGTCTTTTACAGCCTGACAGAATGACCAGTATTTAATTGCTGGCATTTTTGGCACATATTTACACAATTGTTAGGAACACTCATAACTCATAGGAACACCCATGCAGCATTGGCATGATTGGATCTCTAGTTGACCCCAAAAATTCCATAACATTTTAAAATTTTACCTATTTACCAAAAATGCAGGCTGTGTGTATTAGACTATTTTAACTCACCCATGTGACATTGCTTAAATGGAAGTCCAGCTTCACCTTAAGTTTTAAACATTTCAACCATTTATATCATAATACTTTAAAACTGCATAAATTTACATCACATTTGAATTACATTCCAGGCAACATATAGGAGAGGTCAGTATTTTACCTGGCATTTGATTCTTTTTCAACTTCCCGGAGAGCAATATCCAAACCCAGTATGTCTTTGGACATACCGACTTCCACCTGTAAAATATTAAAGGATGTTTGTGAACTTTGTGGCTTCCTGACAGTACATGTACTACAAAAAGTGTCATAGAGAAGTCAGTTACATAAAAGATAGACCAATTTAACATTTACATGTTGTTGCACACCAACTTTGAGTGATATGAATCATAAAATGCTAAAAATGGAAAGTAAAGCCTTGCATAACGTTACGATTGATCAAGCTTTACAAATTACCTTCGTTATGGTTTTAAGAGCAGCGGCCAATGATTCAATGTCTGATGATCTCAAAGCACTGCAAGCCAAGAAATCAAGTCTTGCTGTCGGTTGCTGACTGTCCATACACATCTCCACCAAACTTTGAAAGAACTTTTGTATGGCCGGTTGATCTTTAACATTGTGAGCGGTCAGAACCTGTAAAGAGTAAATCTTATATATGCAGGCCAAGGCAAAGAGAGCATTATTAAAGCACACTGCATTAAGGAATATGTACCACCCATTTTTACCAATTATCTCACTTTTATATGTTGAAAGAAGAAAATTACACATAGCAACACTCTATGTTTCACTGAATAATTTATCTGATATTGCAAAGCAAAAATGCCATGCAAATTGCTATTCAAGTGCAAAGATGTGTAGCATTTTTTGCCCAAGAACCATAGCTTTCCATAAGTGTTAACAGCTTCCAAAACTGCTACACAAAATCTGAACAAATTTAGTCCCTGTATTTATTTTCCAAAATTGATTGAAAACTGTACTTCTTGATATTACATTGCATTAAAGCCATTATGAAGATTATTTGCTAGTTGCAAGTTTAAGTGCATGTCCTCTTACAGTACACCATAATCTCTACAATTCCATCAACTGTGTCATCGTTAGTAACAATTCATATTAAGCATACACCATTTGCAAATAGTACAATGATTTTTTGTGATTTGAACACTAAAAAGACTGTTAATTTGTCAAGCTTTGCTTTAAGAATACAGCACCAAAATATTGCTACTTAAGCCCTTCCAGAAGACAAAAGTAATATAACAAACCAGGATAAATACTTAATTGGAATAATTATAAAGTTCAGCTGTATGGCACTAACCTCTTTTTTCTCTCCGTTATTACATAACAAAATATTGCCAGGTTTAGTATGAGGAATGATAGCAATGCTTTCTACTTTGGTTCCGGCTAAGGCATGTTTGGCTAATTTGAGGATCACCTCCAGACCAGTTGGTCCTCCTTCATATTTGTATTGCACTGTTCTTACCCATGGTAAGGCTGCACTCATTAGCAAAGTATTGTTCTTAATCTTGCTAGAGTACAGTACGAGTCTCCTAGGCTTATCAAGCGGAACATTGTTCGGTGATTCAGTGATAGAAATATCTGGAGTGGCTGTCCATGCTATTTCATAACTTTGTGTTTCTTTGCTTAATGAGTTGACTGACTGCGATCTGGTAACTGATTCTCTCACTTTCTCATGTTGCTCGCTAACATGAGAGTGAGAACGCTCCACGGACGGGGCATGTGTTGTATTGTTTACTGATCCCGTCTTGCCTCCTGGGTCAAAGGGTTCCTTCTTCACATTGTTATGTCGCTTCGTGCTGTTTTTACTGTCACCCTTAGCGGACATCTTTGAAAATATCTCCTACTCAGAATCAGTGAGTCACTGCTAATTGTGCCTTGAAGCAACATCAGGAGGCACGTTCAGTCAATCTGTAGAGAAAGAATATAACACATACTCTTGGGACAGGCTACCATAACATACCAACTAACATACAAGTAGATGGTCTACAGATGTAAGATGGGCTACACCAAGGAGTAGTTGTAGTTAACTTTTAATCGCAATTTTTGGTCAGACTCATCTTCTCATGAAGAAATATGATATAGGAAAAATAACCATTTTCCCATGTAATAAGAGAGATCATGTTAAAAAATGCTATATCTGAAGCTTATCACAATACATTCAGGGGGTAAAGCAAAACTGGCAAGCCTAGATATAGCAATTTTTTTGGTAGACAATTTATCTTAGGCAAATGAGGGGCTAATCTCAAATTTTTGGTATAGTCAGTATTGCGAATTTCGGAACACTGCGAATTTCGGACACCCCTAAGAAATGCACGATTTCACCATGACAACCTACAGGAAGAGCCAAATTTCACCAAAAAGTACGAAATGACCTGTGTGCAAGTAAATACTTACATATTTGTCAATAAAATGACGGAGATATATGAAATCTGTTATAATTACTGAAAGAGCAACTGCGCCACCAATTTTATCACCAGCGCCACACTGTGGGACTGTGTGTCCGAAAATTCGCAATACTCTAGCAAAGAAATACCAGTTCCACAATCACGAAGAATCTTCTTTTTTACAACGTGAAAACAGTTTGCAGGAAAGAAAGCTTGGCCGTGTATCTTAATATAACACACTTCTCCCACCATATCAAGTATATTTTCAGGTGATTTATACCAGAAGATAAAGTTTTGGGGTGTTTTAAGGCTTAGGTGTCCGGAATTCGAAGTGTCCATGCTACTATTAAGCACTTTACATCACAATAAAAGCCTTGCAATTATGAGACATTTTCCATTTTTGGCTAGCTAAGGAATAACCTATCCTAGGCTACCCAGCTTCAACAACCAGAACTTGACCTTAGTTAGACTAATACTTAGGCCTCGTCTTATTTTAAGTCTCACACAGTCAGTAGGTTGGGTAGGTTTAACCAGTACGGTAGAAGTAAGTAATACTTCAACCAGTATAGTCAGTATTGCTAATTTCGGAACACTGCCAATTTCGGACACCCCTAAGAAATGCACGATTTCACCATGACAACCTACAGGAAGAGCCAAATTTCACCAAAAAGTACGAAATGACCCGTGTTCAAGTAAATACTTACATATTTGTCAATAAAACGACGGAGATCTATGAAGTCTGTTATAATTACTGAAAGAGCAACTGCGCCACCAATTTTATCACCAGCGCCACACTGTGGGACTGTGTGTCCGAAAATTAGCAATACTCTAGCAAAGAAATACCAGTTCCACAATCACAAGAATCTTCTTGGAATACAACGTGAAAACAGTTTGCAGGAAAGAAAGTTTGGCCTTGTATCGTTATATAACACCCTTCTCCCACCATATCAAGTATATTTTCAGGTGATTTATACCAATAGATATAGTTTTGGGGTGATTTTAAGGCTTAGGTGTCCGGAATTGTCCATGTCCATGCTACTAGCCTATTACCGTATCATTATTCTTCAATGTTGGTTACAATGACGATAGTTGATGTACGCTAACGCACGCAACTACAGAAGGCATGATAGGCTAGTTTAGACTTAGAAGCCTTAGTTAGGCTATAACTTTTGTGTTGGCTAGGCCTAACCTAAATTAAGCCAATTTTAGTAAGTTTCATCAGAAAATGACAAATTTCAACGGGGTTTTGTTACTCAGGGGATGCATGTCTTTCGAAATTTCTGTAAAGTTCACATTACCTTACACGTGATTCATCTTAAAATTGTGGATGTCTCAAATTCCGAGAAACCATACCACAAACAATGTACCTTCATATAGCGGGAGGACTGTTGCGGAAATTCCTTGCGTCGTACATCACCTAAGAAACGAAATAATTAGCATTGTCGCTGGTCACAACATATGCAAGGCCATATGTGTAACTTAATCTACAACAAACAGTCGTTTCATTTCATTGTGCTGCTGAGAGGCTCTATATAACCCTCTCGAAGGGTAAAAGTTGTTTATCAGTCATGCTTGGAATTCCACTGGTTTTATTAAAAAATAAAATATGAACAATTTCGGAAAATTAGAAAACACCACAAAGTCGGAAACAAATACAAATATGCTGGACGGTTCTTATACTACAGATAGTACATAGATCAAACGTGTTTCATAGCACCTTTTGCAAAATATTACCCCTGATTTGATATTATTTTATTCTAATCACGGTGCCAAACACCTCAAGAAGAGAAGAAAAAAAACAGGAACAGCAAAAGCAAATCAAACTTGCAAAGGCAATCCAACTACACTTCAGAGACGAATTTTCAGTCCAAGCCGAGGGCGTGCTCCGTTGATGGACAGCTCTGCAAATATATCAAGGGTACGTTCTGGCAGGGCTCCCTGGTTCGACGAGCAGCAATATCGCTTGAAATTTCGCTGGTATTTTCACAACCGTGAGCTCAACGATAACTTGGCAGTTTTATGGTTTGCACGTTCATATGGGAGTTCACGATTACGTAACTAATGACCACAGAAGTAGGGTGGTCACCATATGAGTAACATGATAAATCTCGTGAATCTGCTTGATCAATCATATTTTTGGACAGAACTGGGATTATTCACATAACTTCGCTGAAACGTGTGTCTCGTGCGAAAACCCAAGAGACCAGACGTTTGGACTGGCAAAGATAACCAAAGTAGGTGTTGAGCTATTCAATTGTGAAGAATGCGGTGAGTAGTGGAAATCATGGAACCCATACTGGTTTTGCACGTCCAATGGGGTATTCTCAGAGCAAAAATTCACAGGTAATAAAACAAGCCTCCCCCAAGGCCTGACGAGGCGGAATGAGGACTACAGCCCCGGGGTCAATGAGGGGGAGGGGCTCCGTGAACATGTAATATGATACAGGGAATACCAAAAATTGTAGGGCAACAGGGAGAGTATTGGTCCTGGTGATATTGTCACATAATGGCCACTCGGTGCATCTCTTTTGCATTTAGCTGGAAAGAATTGGACCTACTACTATGGGTGTACGTATACCCCTGCAACACATTTTGTCAACCTCACACATGCGAGTACTTAAAACAAATACTTCCCATGTAAGGCTAATTACCTAGTGTATAGTTAAAGTATGCTTCAGAAAATGTATATTTTTGTTTCACTTCTGCCTCCCCCCCCCGCAACCCCCCCCCCCCCAAAAAAAAACAAATATTAAGTCCATCGAACCTGAAATAATTATTAATTAGCACAACCTTCCAATTAGATCTGGATACTTTTGATATTTTGGGGGGGGGGGAGTTTTTTTTTTTCACTTTCATTTAGTGTAAGAACGGTAACTATCTCTCGCATGGAAGGTACACAAGAGGGCAATTATAATACAGCAAGGTGATTCGTCTCTCAGAATTCCTGTCATTGTTTGCAGTGTTGATGTGAATAACCGTACTTTGTAGGAAATCGATCTACTGGGAGAGCATTGCTCGCGCTTTGGCCTGCGTACGTGTGCTATTATGTCATCATAAGATTAGGAAACTATTTTTTTATGTGAATCCGTCGTTCACAATTGCTTTCAAATCTGATGTTTTGGAAAGTTTTAAAACTTTTGGAAGTATCTGTCATTGTGACAACGCATGTGCTAATCCTATATAGCTGGTCCGGTTCCTATTACTTCTCTTTGTTGCTTGGTTGAAAATTCCATCATGACAGACATTGTTCTTTCCCGCAAATTTGGTGATATTTAGTAACAACATGGAGGTAAAACAGCCTCCATGGTAACAATAATGACACTATATGGGTTAACAACAAATGTTTTTGAACAACTGCTTCCCCATTCACAATGACGACATTAATTTTGTATCTTCGCGCATTTCAATTTTGCTAAACGGTTAGTTTCAACCACCAAAGTAGCTGTTTTGAGTGAAGCGCTTGTTTGTCAGCCGCCCGTGTTGTCTCTTTACGTGAAAAAATGGCGCCAAAGTAATAAATGCGTTACAGTGAACCTGTTAAACCATGGTTAGTAACTATCATTTAACAGACAAATGCCGAGAGCTTTTTCCCACGGTCCATAGTTCCGGCATTAAACTAGGAATAACGGTATCTAACACAACCGCCTTTGTACTTTCATATGATGCAAATATTAAGAGCAAGAAAACTGACTCGGCGGGTAAAAACTTGTTGGTAGGGAATGTACAATTTCCACTCATGGAAATGTCTTGTTACCAAGGATGTGGGTTGTGAGACAGCAGTGGACGGAAGGGTAAGGAGGGGTGGACGACAGGGATTCTCTAAATCGTTAGAAGGGGAAACAAGCACAGCACTTTCTTAACCAATATCTGTTGGCTCCCCCACCCAACCCCCCCCCCAAATCTCCCACTTCCTCATCCCAACAGGGAATAACTTTTCACTTTGTATTTAAAACATTCAAATTCAGTTTTAATTTACTTTCCTTTCTTTTTTGTTCCCTGCTAAGAGACACAGAATGCAAAAGAAGCTATGTAATAAAGAGATAACTGTACTAATCAATTTGTATTTACACATCATTGTCTTGCAGACCAATTAAAAATAAATTACATAAGAAGGATAATTAAGAAGTAGTAAAAACTTGAAACCGTATTAAGCATTCCTAAAATGGCAAAAACATAGTGGCGATTTTGTTAAAAAGTAATTTAAAGTTGAAAACAATTTCGCTAGAAATTTATGATGTTTTGTAAAGTGCTTAATTATTCATTTAAGCTTCAATTCCACAATTTAGATTCGATATTATATATTCCTTAAAGCAGGTGGATAAGACCAAAAGAAAATGGGCATGTTTCTCACAATAAAGTGACAACTTTGCCTTGTAAATATTAACATAACTCTCTTGAAAACATTCCTATTATGCCCCTCTTCCCTTTCCCTATATACACAATTGACAATGGATATGACGAAGTGGAGGCAAAAAAGGAAAACTTTTAACTTAGACTATGCGATTACATAAGGTTGTTTGCTACTTAATTTGTATATTCCTCCCCATGCACAATATCAATGCTGAATTAAAATCAAAATCAGGAAACTGTTAACAGAAACACGCAGTGATTACTAAATAAAACATTTTCAGACAAAAGCTGGTAAAGGTTGCCCCACCAGCCATGCAAAGATGGAATGTTCAAGACAAATTGCTCCCTCTACTCCTGTGGCAACTGTTAAACCTCGCATGTACCATGGTAAAATGGAATAGCTCCTCTCAAAATTCTGTTTCGCTCATCATGGAACTTAATCTGCACTCCACCAAAATCTGGGCCATCCCTTTCACAACATCTACTTTCCATACAAGATTGTTAAATGTTCAATATTTTCTTTGGATACAAACTCCTTTAAGTAAACAAAGCATAGTTCTCGCAATAGCAGCATTGTGACCTCACTGGTCAGTCTGTTCACAAACCTTTCCGTCTGGCGCCTCTTAACCGAAATCAACTCCACCCACCCACCCCCCACCCCCCTACGCACATGAAAACTTCCATCAGTTGGATCTTCAAAGCTGTATAAAAAAGAAAAAGAAAAATCAGGAGTTAGAAAAGCTGATGGATTTCGGAAAAAAAACTTCTCCAATGTTTCTTATCCTAAATGTACTGGACCAGGGTGAGTTTGAATGGAGAAAAGCTGTCGCAATCAACGAAAGAATTATTTGTTATTTCCTATTGCTCTTGTGGCACAAAAAAAAATCATCGATCAGCTGTTCATAGTCTACATACACATGCAGCTCAATCAAGATTTAATTGCAGTCCTATTCATATCATCCACTTTATATAATTCCATGGATGTTAAACATCTGAAAATCACTGCTTATCCCTTGCAAGGAGGAAATCATACAATTTTGCAAGCTACCAAACTTTTCAAGAGAAGGGACCATAGGCTATTCACCAAAGCGCAAGGTAGGCATAGGACTAAAGGTAAACAAATTTGATAGAATTTATTGGTGCACAATCTGTTGGGCAGGGCTTGCAAATTTGGAAGTTTGTAGTATCTATCTAGTTTAAAAAGCTGGCGAATATTTATTCAGCTCAAAAATTTAAATGACAGATATGTCAATAAAAGTAATGAACACCGAGCTTTTTGAGTGCAGTAAGCTGGAAATGCTGAAGTTCAAATTTGGCAAACGAGAACTGAGAATTTAAATTGCGGACCTTTAAGTGATACAGACTTTAACATGCCTAGTTCACAAGAATATTATTTTGTACACCTTAATTCAACGTTTTCGGCTTGCTTAACAACAAACTTCAATAGCATAAAAACAATTCTAGACAGTGATTTGGTTTTTGTTAATATTTATAAAGTTGTCAAATTTGGATCAAAGTTCTTGTTAACCAACATATATTGCTTTATAATGTAAATATCCGTAAGTAAACATTTGTGGTTTTCAGATACCCGCAATACACAGTCTCTAAAGACTAAAACAATTGCACGATAAAGATAATTTTGACTTACTGATAACTTGCTTACAACACTCTCCAGCTCCAAAATCATGATCCCATGGCCAATGCTTATTAATTTTTTCTAGTCATCAGAACTTTCAGTTTTGTATGATGAATTTTGATGGTAGCCCTCTGGTAAATCCGTTTTTGTTCCTAAAAAATGTTAAAACCCAGTGAAAAATTGAAATATTTACCTTAAAAACTTGAGCCCCTATTCAAAGGGCAATACTTGATGGTATGCGCCGAGTCTCCATTGGCTCCACAAATTGGGCAGGTGTAAGCTCGAAGTATTGGGCAGGTGATGTTGTGATTCTCGTCCTTCAGTGTATGCGACGAGAAAACCCTTTCACTCTCTGCGTTGTTCTTACAGAAGACACAGTGCTGTGGCAAGACAGAAAGAATACTTATACTCAAAAATATGTATCAAAGGGGCATTTCAATGTGACAAGACAAGAGTTTACCTTGTACTCAAAAACATTTATGAATGGAGCGTAGTCGTTAAAAAACCTTAGAAAAAAATTATTCCAAGAATTATAAAAAGTTAAGGAATTACATCATTCATTTCCCGAAATCATTCGCCACTGGCAGCACTCGCATAATGTACCTCCTTTAAATAATCAAAGCTATTTTAATTTTTGATTAAAGTTATTTCCAGCAGGGCAAAGAGACAAAGTATAGTTGTACTCAAAAACATCAATGGAGCATGTACACGTGACATACTCCAAGTAAACACAAAAACGTTCTTAAAACGATATAAAACGTTGTCTTTTCTTTTGATAACGTTATTTGTGGTGCAATAAATATGTCACGAAAACGTTTTCAGGATATTAAATTCATAACATTTTTTCGTTCAAACATTAATATAACACTTGCAGCAGTCCTGAGAGTACATGCAGGCGAAGTTAGCAGAATAAGAAGTTATCACGTTCTTTTTCAAATTATATTGATAAGAAAAAGAAAACGCTTACGAAAAAATCATTGAATATTTGCACAATTTAATGATATGGTCAACGTTTACAAAGATTATTCTTAGCGTGCCAGCTATCTCGGGAAAAGCCGTTTTTATTAACTAAAGACAAGGCTATTTTAAATTTTACGTTAACAAATTAGTTTCGTAAATTACTAGTTGTTAAAAGGATCCACCGACCGATGAACTGTGTTTAGGCTAGCTAAATTAAGGGGGAGGGTTACCAACTGAAAAACTTACTAATAATTGACATTATTTGAATGTTAACTTAATAAAGATTATCGCAGTAATGACTGATAAATAATGTTATCATAATAAACGCATAGATCCTGAAAGACGGTCGTCCATGGACGCATATATATATGTTTAATAAACGGGGCTTAAACTTTCTTATCAGAAAGGATATGTTTATTACTAGTATATTACAATTCTCACTGCTTCCTACGGCACCACATAAGCGAAAATACGGAGTTGGACCTATGCCTAATTTACACTAGAATACCACCGGAATTTGTGTCGAACACTCAAATACTACAATTTTCAAGAGAAACTGCCACAACGATAGTCCCATGTAAAACGTTTGGATATTGCACTTAACATTCTTGTAGAATAACTGTAGCTTATGAGTGCGCAATATTTCTCGATAATATCTCAAAATTAAATCTTGTAAAAAAAGACGAAATCCATATTTCAAAATAAGACCTACACTACTATGCCTTGTACTAGAAGTAGCAACTTACCGATAATGGCTTCCTTGGCTTCCGTCTGTTGTTTTTGTCGCCGTACACTCTACTCAACTTCATTATTTCAAAAGGCTGCAATTGATGGCTCGAATTCTGAGGGCCATCCATATCGGATCCGACAGGACCCTCCGTCTCACATGGACTGCAACGTCGCTGTAAATCGATGGTAGCAGCAAACGGCTGAGAATCTCTAACAACAAACCTTGAAACTAAGGCATTCAGCCCAAGATAGTCCTTTAATGGATTGAATTCCATAATAAAATTTCGTAAAGTGTTCCACGAAGAGTAACTCTTCTCTGTAGTTGTCAACTGCTGTGTAAGGACGGCAAAATCTCAATGACCGGCTGCGACGTTAATTGATGGTGATATAAAGCCAATTGGACGTTGAAAAGTAATTGTCTACTACAACCTCCAATCGAAAGAGTGTAAGATGTAAACACGAGCCTTAGCTCATCCCTGATTGGCTGCTTAGTGACAGACACAGCTCCTGCCGGTAACTGTAAGCTTAGATGTTGTGGCTTTACAATTCTATTCGTGAATTTGACACTATTGTTATATGACGAATAAACTAAACGAACACCTTCTATATTCCATGCGCATTAGATCTGTCAGAAATGATAAGCTAGTTAGAAGAAAGCAGTTTTGCGCATGTCTAATGAACATTTGCCGTATGTGGGCATGTCTTATTAAGAGGGCGGCAGCACGAACAACATGACCCTCTTACATAAATAACTGGCCCTGTAAACGTTTAGTCTTACTGGATATGCAGACGATATTGCTATATGGAAAGATTGGAAACCCAACAATATCCCCATGTCTCTGTCAATTGACAAACGTTAACTTCCATGTGCATGATGCTGCAGATTTCCCCCAACCCCTCCCTCTTTTCAGTTACATAAATGATCTCAACCCCTTCTTCCATAAACTTCAACCTTTTCTTTCACCACTACATTTTTAGTACCGGACGAAGTTTCTCTAAAGATTTCATCTTATGGCTAGAACAGGGTCACTCTTATCATATTCGTAGAGGAAGATCGTGCGGTGAAGGGGTGTGGGAGGGGTGCCGTGGGAGGGGTGACCGTCAAGGAGAGAGATCTTGTAATTGTATACTGCAGTTATGTGTGTGACGTGGGCGTGGGCGGGGGGGGGGGGGGG
>JAIPMN010018590.1:0-22362 GCA_020650975.1 Apostichopus californicus
TATGCAGAAAGTATGGAATTATATACAATTTTTGTTTTCAAATATCAAATGGTTTGGACAGAGGTAATAATCAGTTTATATTTTTTTATTTGAATACAATATTTGATGAGAACAAAACTTAAACAATGTCACAACTGCTTTTAGTTGTGACCCTGTTTACACATCCAAACCTTATCAACAAATGTACATTGAAACATGGTTGTGTACATACCACAAACTCCATTCATTAATTTCCAAAGTTACTAACAATTCCACCATATCAAACAACTGCTGATAAAGTTTTCGGCATGTTCCTTTATAACTTAACAATAATGTCCAAACTTTTGTGTCATGGAAAAATTGACAATAATAATAACCCCTTCAACAGTTGTCCACAACAGTCCATCTCAACTTCCACGAGACAAAGCATCCACCTTGCCTTCTCGACTCACCCGGGCACCCTCTCCGCAAACCTTAAACCGAGATTTTGTTTTTATTCAAATATACCAGCCTATTCCTCTTGAAAAGATTTGATTTTCTCCTCCAATCATTGACTTACCCCTTTCTACCTTTCCATACTACCATATTTATAATTGGAGGTATGTTATGCTTTCCCTACTTCCTGTTCTGACTTGTGAAGACCCTTTGAATATATATTAAGACACAAGTTGTCTTGTCCTTTGTCTAACTAGACAGTCACAGATAATGAGTCTACATATTAGTACTCTCAGAACAACTTTGTTTTCCCTTCAACTTAATGGCTTCATCACACCCATACCCACATATCCCCCCCCCCCTCCCCTCCATCCTCTTATTGAAGACTAGTCCAACTAAAGCACTTTACTATCAATATTATATATCTTATTCTTCTGACAATGTTATGACTATTGAAACAAAACACCAAGGAAACTATCAGTACTTGTCATTTCATAAACCCATTAAAATATTGACCTGTAAAAACAAATCAACTTAAAGATACGTTTTTAACTTTTAACTATGTAAAACTGACTTTTCAGAGGAAGAGAATACCCCTTAAGGTGTGATCTGTCACATCTAACAGACTGTCACAATGTAAAGAGTATAGTAAGTTCTCTTGGGGGGGGGGGGTGGGGGGGAACAATGGATTGACTGACAAACATATTCAATAAGAATACATTTCAAGTTACATACCCTGGTAGAGAAATTTCCTGAAGTTGGAAATAGGAATGTCAAATTTCAAGTTGGTTCAGTAGGTGTTTGATCAAGATACTCCTTTCACTCTTAAAGGGATAGGACGACTTATAATTACAAAGCCTTTGAAAGCCTTTACACTATTTACTTGACCCTCATTCAACCTCCCAAGTAAGAACCAAGTGCCTAGTATACAAACAGCATGTAAACAAATATTCTTTTATTTTTAATATTATTTATTTGTCAGCATTTCTTGACAAACTCTTACTGTACTTCTGAATACATTTTCTGTTATCATTTTTTTGTCTCTTTTTTTTAAATTTATTTTTATTCTCTCTTTTGTTTATATCTCCAACTGTTTTTAACTCCTGATTTGAAAATGGAACTTTCTTGTAATGACTGCAGGCCTTGAGGTGGCGAGATATAATTTCAACGATGCACAGTGCATATTGGAATAAAACACTCATCTTTGCACACAAAGTGATCTGATATTAAAAATTAAAAACATTTTAAAATTTTAAAACCCATTATTCGATCACTACTTCTAGTAATCTTGCCTACATCATAAAACTTACCATTTAATTAAAAATAATCAAAAACAAATACTTTCAAGTATCTGTAGGTAAGTTAACAGTCAATTTTTCATATAATATGGGTGGGACATAATAGGTTAAACAATAGCTTCACCTTTAAAAAATAACATTGCTCATATGGCAAAATAAAAACAGGTTCAAGCAAGACTTGGCACTTTATTCTATTAATGTATTAAAAATTATGCTAAAAAACCCCCCATTAACAGAGCCATGCCTATGCAATGCTTCATTCGTTATTACTGCCACTGACTATTTCTACAAATATTTGTTTGGCATTGTTGAAAGATTTGGAATGTTTGGTAAAATGTTTTTGATACGATGAATAAACGCACTCCCTGTATTAACAGCTCTTCATGCTGGCTTCGGATGATATACTGCCCTCTCTCACATCCCTCCTCAAAGGTGGTTCTATTTCCAGAAGGCTGGGATGTTTCTCAATCACCTTTTCGAGGATCTTGCCGACATAGTTCTTTAATTCTCTGGTAATTTTCTTCTCCTCGGCTAAGGCCTGCATAATCTGAATAAAGCATCATAATAAAAAAAAACAAAGATAAATTCAAAGGTTTAACAGTATTGCTCACAATATGCTAGAATGTCTCATATTGGTCACTGTTGCTTCTGCTCCTTTCTTGATACAGTACTGTAGAGTGCCAAGTAGGGAGGGTCCAAAAGAAAACCAATAGCTAAATCCAATCCCTCCAGAAGCCAAAGAACCAACAAGACCGTTCTCAAAAGTACTTCCCCACACAAAGATATTTTATTGTCTAATACTGAACATTCCTCATTGTTTTGGGATCAACTTTGAGGGTCATAACTTCTCGGAAAAAGTATTCTTAATAAGGTTTGGGAATTATTTTTATACCCACACTTAACTTCGCCTTCTAAAAACATTGTTCGCCTTTCATATGTCTTTCTCCTGGTTTACAAGACACTTGCCGCACGTCTTGGGGACATAAAACATCATTAAAGCTCTCTTAAAGCAAAGTTTGATGAAAACATCAGCTATTCCATTTATACAATTTTTGTGTTATAAACCTGTTGTAAGCAGGCAGGAACATTTATCCATTGACATACATCACAGCCTTCTGTTTCCATGTGATTCACTCCTACAAATTCAACATTGTCAGCCACAGCAACCTCCCAATGAACCCTAACGAATATTGCATTTTGACTTGCTTCGTATTAAATTATATGCGTGAGAATAAAATTATTCGCTAACCAGCTAAACTAATAGATTAAAAAGAACAATGACAAGAAAAGACAATATGGGAGCCTTCTTAGCACCACTGTCACGTACCATTTCAATGTTTTGTTTAAAAATCATGATTACAAGAAATTTTCTCTTCAAGGGAGAAAGCTCTTTTTTCAAACTGAAAAGAGCATTTTTTAAGTTCCTTTTCTTCAAAACAACAATATGTTTATAACAATTATGCCGAAATAAATAAATAGAACCAGATATTTTTCTCCCGAATCATCGTAAAAAAGACAACTTGTGCCTCGTCCTTACCTCGTCTTTGGAAGAGCTTTCCATTTCGGATGCAAAAGATTCTGTCCTGGTCACACCTTTGTGTAGTAACGATCTCCCCATCTTCACACTACTGTTGAGAAGTTGGACGTTCAATTCATCGTTTGTGTCCTTAAGCTGTTGATTTTCCTGAAGCAGAGGGGAAAAGAGTCTAATTAGATAAACGAAGACCACGACAGCAGGAGACATTGACAGTAATATTTAGAGAAGTACTCAGAGTAATTTCCCTGATAGTGCAGTGATGCTACTAACTTCAGGGGGGTAGGAAGCTTCCAAAAAGTGGGAGGGGGCACAACATCAGAGGGGCCCTTGCTCATTCCACAACCACCACTCGTTATGCTATAAACCGATACACACCGGCCATATCACTTAAATATATATGTGTTAATATGCTATCAATACTATTTATTGAGATTGTTTATTGTTAACCGTGCTACAAAAAGATATTTTAGAAATAGCATGTACAGACTAAAACTAAATAATTAAAATAAAATATTAAAATTAACAAAGGCTTAAGATATCCAAAAGACAATTCTTCATCAAAGGGACACATTTTATTTGCCAGTAGGGCACATTTGTTATTTTGGAAAAAAGTGGGGGCATGTGCCCCCAGGCTCCTACCCCCCTGCTACTAATGCAAGTATATACTTCATCTGTGCAAACCATCTTGCATTCTGACAAGAACTGATGAAGAGGATGTGCTCTTAGAACTTATATTTTTTGGGGGGAGGGGGAGTCAGAATGGTGGGGGAGGGGGTTGATGTTTTTTACTTAACATTGTGAAGTAGATAAGTGACAAAGACATTACTTCCTCCCCCATGTTTTATGAATAAGAGATATATTCAACATCACAAGACCAAGAGTATAGGCCAGTTCCTCATTAATTGTATTTTCGACCTCACAGAGGTTCAAATGTTGTGATTTCCAAACTTGACTGATATTTCTCACACCTCTTCTGGTTCCTACATCCTCCACTAGCCCCCCCTCCCAACACATCCCTGCCCGCGAGCTTTAAACGATCATCTCACTTTGCGTAACTGGTGGACCTCTTGCTTCATTTCTGTGAATCTACTCGGTAAGTCAGCGATGCTCGGACTCCTCATCAGAGCGTCCTTCATATCCATCTCGGTTTGGTGGTTGGCCTGAAGTGTTTCTAACTTTCTGGATAAATTATCTATCATCTGTAAACATTAATAATACAGGATATTAGTGTAAAAGAGTGTAAAAAAAGGCTTAATCTTTTATTTTCATTTATTTTCTTTTTTGTTGAGGGGGCTAGAACAGGTAACCACAGGCATATAACTCCTATGTGCCAAACAACAAAGATACACAGGAGTCCTTTAGTTTATAGCGACCTGATTTTAGTACTTCTTTGCTAGCAATGGTTAATCATTCAGGAGACATTGTGACAGCTACCAATGCATAACATGTCGATGGTCTACCATTATGTGCACGGCCGAGCCGTCTTCTCACGAGCCTTTACAACATTTAACACAATATGGTAACTTGTCACACATATACACCCAAGTGTGCAAAATTCAAACAGTAGCTCCTGGGGCACCACATCTCCGCGTCCACTGAGGGACTTTCCGTAATGCACAGCTACGACCTGCGCTCGCAACTATATTTACAAGTTTACCTTGCAGGTCCCCTTTTATTTATACACCTGAGTGTAGAGTGGCTATGGAGATCAAATGTCTTGCCCAAGGACACAATGTGAACGAGAGTGTGGTGGCCAATTGGCTAAGACGTCGGACTTGTGATCCAAGGATTACTGGTTTCATGCCTGGCCCATTACGTTGTGTCCTTGGGCAAGATGCTTTATCTCAATTGCCTCTCTCCACCCAGGGGTTAAATGGGTACCTGTGTGGTAACTTGTCATTGGGCGCAGTATATAACTGCTGCAGACTGGAGGGATGGTCTCTGGGACAGGTTATCATTGACCAGGGGTAATATAACATCTGTAAAGCGCTTTGAAACTTATCGCTGGTGTAAAGCTCTATATAAAAATCAAATATTATTATTAATGATCTGGCCAGGATTCAAATCTGCAATCCTCATAGCTCAAGCCCATCGCCTTTAACAGCCATTTGACCACAACATTCTCACACATCATGAAACAAATAATGGATAAATAACATCCAATATTTGTTCATTATTACCCAGAAAAAGGATGCAGATTTGAAGAGAATTGGGGCTTTAACTTTTATAACTACAAACCAATCCACAACAGAAAGGCAAAGGAGAAAATTATGTTTGTTTGTTAACAATTTCTATTCAGCCCAAATTTCATTTTTCAGGTTCATTGAACTGATCTTATCATCAATCTGAGGGTAGGGATTTAGAATATATATGTTATATTAAGAATACTGTTAATACAGTTGGCTTTTGGTGACATTTCATTTTGCATAATTTGTTTGATTAAAATAGTGAGCCACAAGAGCAGATTACAAGAAGTAAAGCTTTCCTATTAACTTGACTTTGGGTAATATAATTTTTAAATTATTTAACTACTGTTGCTTTCAACCCACTCTGACGTAATCTGTGATATAATTCAAAGTATATTTTCCATAAAGAATACCAAGCGATGAACTTTGTTCGGCAGGAGGCATTTCATTTTCACAATTTTAAGCCTCTTAAAGGATCAGAAAAATTAAGAATTTTTAAGATACCAACCATTCATCCCACGCAGAAATTCAAAGACCACGAAAGATCAAAACACTGTATTTACAGATAATTTGAAATGATCGAGGTTCTCGCAACTCCAGTGCAAAGGGTTTCCGTGGCAACAAATTTTTTCACCTTAAAGATTGGACTGTCTTACACTACTGCGTCAAAATCCTCGCAACAACCTTCAATGTTGTCCGAAGCCATCTGTTCCGAAACAAATCCCAACTTTTTGTACATTTTCTTGACATCATGCATGAATTATCATTTTTTTTCCATTCCTGGAATTCCTTTCCCACCGAAATACAAAAGAACTGCATGGCAACGGTATTTTTAATTTGGTTATACAATCATAGTTATATTTCTTTGCACTGCAAACTCTCACAGTCAACTGACCGCAGGTTTGAGATCAAAACCAATGACAAACCGGTAACCTATACAGTAAACTATAACTATCCAGGCAAATTGCACAGAGAGAGAGAGGCCTTTCCATGACCTTTGACCTTTCATGGATTCATGGCTTTTTCAGTTACTTTCAGTCTCATTTCCTTGCATAGGCTTCTCAATGGCACATTCAGAAGGAGGAGGGCAGCGACCTTGGAGCGGGTCATCGGGGGCAGAGTGCAAGATTGTTGTTAGGCCAGGGTAGATCAGTGTGTATGTATGTATGTATTTTAGATCCTCCTGCAAGCAGGAACTTGCGAAGAAGCCATCATTGGCTTATCAAAGCCGAAAGCTGACCAAAGTCAGTCTCTTAGAGTCATATTTTATGTCCATGATTATGAATTGTCAATTGTCAACAACTCTGTAACTGGACGACATACATTAATCTTGGAGTGACTCAAACTCGGGACCTTATGATCGAAAGGCAACGGCGTTAACCACTGAGCTAACACTCCTAGAATGGGAGATGGGTAGATGGAATGGGTAGATGGGTAAGGGAGGAGTCATGTAAATAGTCAAAACAGACACACATTTATACATAAACTTCAAACGTTCCTTTTCTTGAAGGTTTACATTGCTCCAAGAGGACTTTATAGTGCAGCTCTTGGGTGCTTGTAAATACAGGCTCTCCATCATTGTGGGTAGAATACTAGTGGGTACGAGATGGTGAAATACCTAACCATGTTAAGAATGTCTTCCAATCCTAAGGAAAGGAATATCCCTTGTAAGAGGATACCCCCTTATCATATGATATCCTTTGATAGGGGTTAACAAACAGGGAAAGAACCTTACCGTGTTACTATTGTGAATGACGTCTTCCATTTCTTCCTTTTCTAATTTGTAGTCTTCTTCTTTCTGCTGGTATTGCACCGAGAGAGAAAGCCAGTTACTGTCAGCTTCCTGAAGTTGTGCTTCTAATGTCTTGTTTTGCTATAATTCAAAACAGTAAGAAAGAAAGAAGGAAGGATGTTGAATAAAGTATGCATTCAAATGTCATACTTTGAAACACTTCAAGTATGATAATTCAATTATCAGCTTCTAACCAGCAATATTATTATACAAATAAATCAATTGCATGGATTTCGTTTGACTTTCAAATGACTTTTTATAGAACTTTGTATCTCTGGAAAAGTGGTCACATTCTCACATGATACTGTCAATGCTGTGTTGTGATGATTCTAGCAAGTTAAATACAAACCAAGAATGCAGTCTTAACTCTTAAATGGATAACGATAACATCAATTTCAGGATAGTACAGGATAGTACAGGATAGTACAAGATAGTACAGGATAGTCCAGTATAGTACAGGATATTACAGGATATTACAGATGTGATGTTCCTTGTCCTACCTATCCTGACTGTTTCCATTCAGTCCCTCTCACACAAATTCTCTGTAATAATATGGATATTTTAGGTGGCTGAAAGTTATTGCTCAGCACAAATGCTGGCAATTGTCTGCATGTTTAGGTCAAATTACTTGGTATGGCTAAGATATGATTTTTTTTTTTTTAAATATGATGATATTTTAAGAATGCATCTGGCAACCCCATGATGTCATCATGTCAAATTCAGATGCAAATTGGTTTTGTTTTTCTTTATCCTATTTAACTCCCTTTCTTGCACGGGAAGTTACATTTTGATGAAACGCAAAATGTTTCATTTCATTTCATTTCATGTTTCATTTCAAGAACATTGACAGCTAATCAAACATTCCAACGGTATCACATTTCAAGGATAAAGCAACAAAAAAGATAACAATTGAAAGCGAAAGCTGATGAAGAACATTTGATACAATGAAGAACTGAGCGTTTAGACAGTCAATATAGTTTACATTCAATCATCTCAATCTCCAGTTAGAAACAAGATATACAGTGTGGAATATTCTTCTTTGTTAAGATAAGTGTCAAATTATCTGCTGCCTGGAGACCGACCAAGACTTGGACTAGGACTTACAAACAACAACAAACATAAACAACTTTTCATGTTAACATGAAGAAGGAGCAAATAAATCGAATGGACTTGTCACACATGGATGTTACTTTAGGTTTGGCATGCTTACATTTTGAGGAGGAAGGCAAGGGTGGGTTGGGCAGCATTTCTAAGCGAGGGGGGGGGGGGGAGGAGAGTGGATGGGGTGTGAGGACTGGGATGTATTGGGACAGACCTGCCAGATGCTGTTTTTAGAGGTATGAATCAACCAGTAACCCAGAAAATAAAGATTGGCCAATTCTCTCTTTCAGGGGTATTCAATACTTACTTGTGTTAAGGCAACCACTCTGGATCTGTATTGTGAAATATCATTGTCTAATTTTTCCCTTTCCAATTGAAGTACTGAAAGTCTATGGACAAAAGAATAAAAGAAAAAAGAAAAGAACATCAGAAGAAAAGTACATCATAACAAGAAAGTAAAAGTACAAGCTACAAATTGCCACGGATGTATAAAGTGATTTTCAAATGATTTACAGCTCCCATTCTTCATGAATAATGATAAGAGACAATAAGTTAGTTTTTAAACAACGAAGGTATGGTCCAGCCTCTCTTGTAGGGTCCTCCCTCTGTAATGTCACATCGCTCACGTGCAGTTGGAATTAAAACACTTACTACTCATTAACAAAACGCAGCTGACAAATTTACCAATGACTTATTTAAGACTTTTTAACATACTGTGTTATCACCGGGTCACACACTAGGAAACATGAAAGTAAATTAGTACAGTGTAATAGTTATTCATGCTACTCAGTATTTCGTCAAAGGTGCAATAAGATTGTTATTACTCTGACCAGTTATAAATGACAAAAACACCGACAACAATAACAGCTTTCACACAGAATCTTATGTAAATCAGACTATGCTTTGTCTGGTTGCTAGGAAAGGTATTATAGTTCTAAGTTTGAAGGTATGTGACTTTTCTCACAGTTTTAATAATACCTGTTGTTAAATTAAAGGAGACGTCTAAGCCCAATAATGCCACTAATATATATGTGAATGAGATGCCTACGATGAATAACTGCCACGAAAGCTTCTGTTCGGTTTGGCAGATGTTTTAACGCAATATACTGATACAAAATAGTTTTGTGTCCTATATAGCTTGTTTTTTCATTCCATGCTGTGTGGTTATACGACCAGATATGCGCCACAAACACGACTTGCTGCTTTAAAATCCCGTCCCAGATGAGACCGAGTTAACTTTAACTAATCTCACCTATTTTGGAGTGAAGAAAGATCCTCTTGAAATTCTCTCTCTCGTTTTGCCTAACAGCAAAAGACAAGTAGGAAAAAACATGTTACCATGACAACATTCAACTTGAAGAAATAAAAATGATCAATAATAATGATCATGATCATTAAGGTTTTATCTCAGCAGATCCCTCATGTCACAAAGAAAAGAACAAAATATAAACAGGCAGAAAATACAATCTAAGGAATTAAGAAAAGCCTGAGCCATTAAACACAACCTGAAGATAACAAATGTTCATTAAACCAAGCTTGTTATTAGCCCGAATCAAGTAACGATGCAGTACATTAATAAACGATGAGCGCTCATATCTATCCCTCAGACATAATTTACGAACACCGTTTGTAAATTACGCAGACCAAACGCTTCATTACGGAAGAAACAAGAAGTCGCTTGGAGATTAAATAGCAAATGACGTGTTTCATGAGATATTTAATTTTAACGACTTTTAGTCGTCATTAAAAAGGTTTTATACTTCTTGAAAACGATACTGGTGGAGCTCTGGGGAAGAAGTGTACACAGTAAAGTTGGCTGATTTATTGAGTTAGGAAGATACAGTGTTTTGTATAATATCAACAAACATTGTAGCATTGTGATCCTTCACACACAACGCCCAAAGGCTTGATCAAGAAGAAATATGACATCACCGAGACACGTATGCTTCAATTGGTTATATTTGCTTTCTTTATTTAAGTTTTATTTTTTTACAATGAAGATGTGGTTTGAAAATAATGACTCTAAGATATTGAACTTCTTAACATGAACTAATGATGGCAATGGTTTTCAATGTCAACACTGTTTGTTAACATTCTACCTTGAAATATGTAAAGAAAAACATAGAGAAAGTGACAGGTTCCCAGATTCCTTGTGACACTATGACGTTACAGATTTACAAAATGACAAATCTCAGACCAGACTTTTGCAGAAGTTGTTTTTCAAATAAAATACTCTGTCATACAAACTAAAGATGATGATTGGGTTTGAGTCCCTGGTGAAAGGTTGAATTCAACACCATGTATTTATGGAAAGATCATTATTATGCCAATCCAGGTAGACCTAATGTGTGTTCAGTCATAATGGTAAACCTCCATGTTCTTGAGATGTAACATCTAGGTATTTAGACTGTTCAAATTCTCGCATATTAGTGCAATTATTGACAGAAGTACCAGAGCGACTTACACTGAAAAACAACCTTATGGAGTGCCAAATAAGCATTTGAACCCCACCCCCCCCCCAACCTGTTTTGTTGATTTGGGAAGAAATTCCACAATTATTTGGTTATTTATCACTGACAAACTTAGCTGTCTCCTCTCAACCATGGCTACAGTGTACTGGTAATCTCTATAGCACTGTACACCCTCAGTGACCAGCCCCTTCTGGTCCATGACCCCTGCCACCCCCCCTGCTATTCATTCTACCATCTTAAGTATCTAAAAGTGTTTTTCAGCACGACTTTGATTTGATACTGATACTTTGACATTAAATTTAAGTCACAATGTTGTTCATGAACGTGACATGGTCAGTTACGATTTCAAAGCAAACACAAGAAAACTGGCAAATTTTTTGTGGTTAATTGCATATTGCAAGATATTGTTTGGGCTACAGAGGATACTAAATTCCAAAGGTAATCCCAGAGCTTACTGGGTGGGGTGGGGTGGGGGAGGGGGTTGGGCAGGAGGGGCAAACACATAGAATCCAATACTCACTAAGGCCTCAGAATATTTCGCTTCTCTTTCTTTCACCGTCTCGTCCAGCCTCTGGTCCAACTCCTTCATCTGTTCTTCTAATAATTCTTTGCTATAAATAAAAGAAAAGAGTCCAAAGACTTAAAATCGGCTTTACTGAGGACGACCTTCGGAACAATGGGGACGAATGATCTAAAGCAAGGCGAAATGTGTTTGAATATTTTTACTAGGGAATGACCATTGCTATGCAAACAGTGGCTTAAAACTGTTTATCCCTCTGGGGACAATGTTTACCCCATGTACTAATTACTGTGCTACCAAAAATACGTCGTTAAATTTTATATGAATATCCCCCACCCCCCTGCCTTAAAAGGGATACAGGAAAATAAAGAATAATGTATTCCAATTTGCACCATATACTTCAGGAAGAATGAACCTTAGAAGAGAGGGCCTGGTGACATAATTGGGCCAGATCTCATTTTCGATTAGATTTATGCAGCAAACGAATTATTTGCAATATCTGTTTCAAGTGAGGAAAGTTGCATTGCAATAGCTGCAATGAGCTGTGTTAATACATTTTCATTTTTTTTTTTGTTAATTGATATTTAAGGAGTGCCAGAGTGCCTTAAACTTTTACTAATTCTTGATTATTTTACTCACTGTTTATGTAGATGTGTGTTGTCACTTTTCAATTTATCTCGACCATCTTCTATACAAGCATTATCCTTCTCAAGGTACAGCACCTGTGATTCAAGTTCTCTCACCTGGTGAGTAATTAAAAAAAAAGATGAAAAAACGAAAACAAAACATGAATGAATGAAGATAATATCACCAATAAATGAAACGTTCAATTCAAACTAAAACACACCAAACAATTTTACTGGAAAGAAAAGACATTTTAAATGTCGTCTAAAGTACTGGCTTTCCCATTTTCCACGATCTATTTTCTTCACGTCTTATTTTGCAATAATAAACATTTTCTCAACATTGGAATGATAACAAACAAAAATTATGTTGAAAAAATCTATAAATAACTTGAAAATCACTTTCTAAATCACTTCCTCATATAAGTCTCTAAACTGTTCATATTGGAACTCAAGTTGGCTTCAAGTTCCAGCTGTGTGAATGTTCTATGCCACTACTATCTAACTAACTTGGGAAGGTCTAGAGAACAGTTTTATAGCTAATATGAGCCTTGCATATTTTCAGAAATTGCTGTTTTGTTTTTGGATCACAGTGATAACGATATTCTTGCCTCCCACTATAAATGTCAAAGTCCCACATCCATTTCTTTGCTGTGGTGGTGGGGGGGGGGGTGTCAGTCAGAGAAGCCACCGTGCCTTGCATAACCATCTGTAAACCAGGGAATACGCCCCAGTTTCAATCGATACAAACCCAGAAATCGGCAGGGGGTGGGATGTAAAGAGAAACCTTGACCTTTCTGTTAAATACCTTATCGGTCAGTTCCATGATGTCACCCTCAGACGCGGCATACTCCCCGAAGGCCTCCCCCGCGGCCCCCGACGGGATATTATTAGAGGAAGAAGATCGATACAGCTGCCTGGATAATAGAAAATCAACAGAAATATCAATTTATGCAAATGAATGCAAATATTATTCGTGACGCTTACCGGTGGGATACGGTTCATTTGTAAGAATTCAAAAACAGAAACACCTGGTTACGCAGGGCATCTGAAGGATATCAGCCATGGAAGGGAGAAATGTGGATGGGGGAGAGGGGAGAGGGGTGAGGGGTGGGGGAGAAATTTTAAGCATATGTCATGGAAATGTGACTGAGGAAGAGGCTATTGGAAATATGAAGCTTTAGGTGTCCAATAGGAAACCAGATAATTGGTACCAGATAACAGTAGTTCTGAAAAAATAAGGAAGGCAAAGGTTAGGATCAGGACATTCTCCTTGAACCCCTTTACCCCTCCTTTACCCCTCCTTACCCTGAAAACACCCTTGATCAAATATAAGCCAAGAGAGAAGTGTTTTGTTGACAGATAACCACTAAAAGATAGTGACCAATATTAGACTGTAATCTGCTACATCTGGCCAATGTGGAGATGCACAATCTGCTAGAAAATTTAGCTCACTATGGCAACCACTTCAGTTAAAATGAATTGCATTCCTCATACCACAAGGAGTTTCTTATTTACAACAGCAGATGCTAGTGAATCAAGTCAAATCAAGTTCAGAAAATAGCTAAAACACAAAATTCATATCAAGCAGGCAAACAATAAATACTACTAAAAAATGGATACATTTAGATATGTTTGGAGACTTACGTTGCAAATTCTGTGGAACTGATTCTTCTGTTAAGGCTGCAATTCAAAAGAAGATGGTAAAAAAAAAATCACAAATTGTTCAGAATTTAAAAGAAACTTCAAAGTGAAGACATTTATCAACTAACGACCCCACTTAACTGAAAGGTTACTTTTTACTTATGACAAAACCCATCAACAAATACTTCCCTCCTTTTTTTACTTTTATTTCAGGTTTAGACACATCTGGATCATAATAACTTATTGGAATTTTGGAATTTCTTACATACAATAATTGCAGTTGAAATTTCTAAAGCAAATCTCACCACAATACCATTTATACACCAGATATGCATGTCTTGATGGCAATTAGCTCTATACATAGTTAAAAGCATAACAGAGATTTTCATTGCTTTTGCACTTTTAGAGTTTCATGTTTATCATATCTTCACAGATATTTATAGCCTATAACAGTTAGTATTTCATTTCTAATAGGCAAGACCTAAACCTAGCCATTTTATGTGGACCACCCAGCATTGCTTACCATGACCAAATACAAACCTTCTAAAACAGTCACACAAACAGTCTTCATTACTATGCAAAATATGTACTCTTTTATATACATGACTTATGCAAGCATATTGTTTCTAAGGTGATGAGGTGGATGAGCAATTTTTTTTTATTATAAAAAGATGTTTTTATAATCTTTAATTTGCATAGAAATATTCTGAAGAAAAATCATTGGTAAGCCCGGCAAGCCATACAATATAGAATATTCCAGTCGGTAATTTTGTTAAAACTGTTAAACATTGTTGCCAGATATGGCAATAAGTTCTGGTACAACCTAGTGTCTTGCGATAACTATATTCACATTCATGCAAACATTAACATACAGTGTGTCTAGACGTGCACATCCTTCGATTCAACTCTGAAGACTCATCTGTTTCTAGAACTTAACGACTTCTAATTAACTTTTTCCTTCTGTTATTTTATTCTTTGTCTGTTAATTGCTTCCTCTTTTCTTACTTAGACATTAACTTTTCATTTTAGACATGCCAATGTTCATTTAGACATGTATCATTTCAACATGTGAATTTTCATGTTAGACGTACGTTTACTTAGACATTAACTTTTCATTTTAGACATGCCAATGTTCATTTAGACATGTATATATTCATTCCAACATGTGAATTTTCATGTTAGATGTATGTTTATTTAGACATTAACTTTTCATTTTAGACATGCCAATGTTCATTTAGACATGTATATATTCATTCCAACATGTGAATTTTCATGTTAGATGTATGTTTACTTAGACATTAACTTTTCATTTTAGACATGCCAATGTTCATTTAGACATGTATATATTCATTCCAACATGTGAATTTTCATGTTAGATGTATGTTTATTTAGACATTAACTTTTCATTTTAGACATGCCAATGTTTATTTAGACATGTATTATTCATTTCCTCCATGTATATTCAATGCGCATATTAAAATTCTTTAAATGGTTTCTGGTTTGGTTGCTACATAAACACATTTGGCATTGGATTCAGATACAACCATGTTCTTGAATCTCTTCTCTATACTTTATGTTTTTTCATTCACAATCAAAAATACCCTCCAATAATTCAAGTTAATGATAAAGATTAATTAAGCAATGGTAATTAGCTCTGATTAATAATTCCCTATTGTTTGCAAGTCATAATCCATTGAGTAAATTATTAATATGGTGACCTGTTTATGATACAGAAAACATTAAAAAAGAGCCAGCTTAATATTAGTCCATAATACTAAAAGACAATTAGATATCACCATGTATTAATATCTCAAACAGGTGTGAATCAAGGGAATATGTGGGGTGGGGAATAAACTCCCCCCTCCCCCCCTCCCTTCAACTCCACAATGTAAAACAATAGGCAAAATTTATCTGCTTTAGAGCCACACACAAAGAAACATCTTTAAAGCACTTTAATCTTAGAAGAAAAGAATACAAATGAAGCTTTGGTTGCCAATTCTTCACTATCAATATTGCTGAGTAATGATCAAGTAATAGTTTGAAGAAAAATATTCTGTTTGAAAAAGGTTTTAATCCAATGATTTGTTATCATGCAATTAAACAAGGCTAATGAATGATTGGTCAGAAAAAAAACCAAAATTCCCGTAAGAATAATTTGTTTTCATGCGTGTGGTAATCTGAATTTTACCTTATTAACAAGATACAATATGTTACATATTCATGAGCAAACTTTTCTCAGAATTGACAAAGGTTGTTCGATTAAAAGTTGCAGTCATAGAAGCCAACGAGAGGAAGGTGCACGTGCAACATTCAAATGTGCAATATGTTAACATACTTGAACATAACAATGACAGCATAGTAAAGTAAATTATATTTTTTAATTAATATGATATAAGACAACTTGATGGAAGAGATATTTAAAGGCTTACCAATATTGCTTTCAAATATGCTAGAAAGGCATATAATTTGCTAACAATGGTCACAAGTTTTAAAATTTCAGCAAAGCATGTTTTCCAACCTCGATGCATCTATCCTCACTGAGGATTTTTAAAATGTGCAATGAAAGACTCCTGCTTGTCTAAGGATTATTTTAAAGGATATTGTAAAGGTTATAATTAAGATACAATAAACGACATGTTTACCAGTCCTCTCACAACCTCAGCTGATTACAGTGTAAAGTGCTAAGAAGGTGACCAGTTTCCTCTAGGCTCGGTAGGCCGAGAGTGCTGAGGTTGTGCAGAGACAGGTAAGCGAGGAAGCAAATGTAACCATTTTATGTTTTACTTAAATTTGGAACCTAAAACCAGAACAGGCTGTCAAATAACTGCAGAACACTGGTGCCAATAAAAGTTCACTTAATACCTCCATGGAACCACTACCTCCCTTTTGTTGCCACCAGTTCCCACTGTCCCTCAAACTCTGCCCACCCCACTGTCCCCTAAACTCCCCCCCCTCCCCCCATTAAAAACAATGTCACGGAGGTGTACGTTTGACGCAATAAAAAGTCATGCCAATTTAGGCCCAAGGTCTAGCATACTTTAACCATAGGCTTTCTTTTTATCTCTATAAGAGCATGGAGGTTTTACCTCCATGATAAGAGCAAGTGAGCCGAGTGAGGCATCTGTCATGTTTCTATGGTTGGCTACCCAGATAGTTCAGAAATCTCAAGAATTAACCTTTAAGTATCCACTCAAAATAACAGTTCTTAAGGACAAACGCCACATGACGACTGACAAAGTTACTGATGCGTTAGTACTGAATATGTATATTTGCCACACTGAGAGCCTAGCCTAGCTTATAGTCCACTCATTAAATGTTTCATGGCGAATAGCACTACTCGGTATTCGAATAACAAAACCAAAGTACGTAGCAAACGACAAATCCATCACAGACATCTCAAAGAGGCACAAGGAGGAAGAAGCAGAAATTTGTTATTGAACTAACTGTATATTAAATGCCAGTAGCTAGCTGGTTGAGTATGTATACTGTACATGGACTACTAATGTAGGACACATTTAAGGGTAATCCACCGTATATTTCCAATCACACCCCAGTCCCCTCCCCCCCCCCCTCCCCTGCCAAACTAAGAACAGAAATGGGAGTTCTGAAACTACTTTCATGAACCATATGGACATATTTGCCACTGCTTAATATCACAAGAGATTGACAAGATCCACAAAAGAGGTCATTGGATGCTTTGGGCGGTAGAAAGAGAAGGAGGGTGCTAGACCACAATCTGCTGGTCAACAAGGAATTCAGCACAGTGCTAAAAAGTTACCAGGGTACTCTGTAGACATGGTAGAAATGAGTGTGCCACAGTTGCTAGGAGACAGGTAAGTAACATTACCGAGCTTAAGATTCCCTTACCTCCAATTCCAACAAAATTATTATTCTCAAAATCCTATAGTCCACGAAAAGACAAAACTCTTAACTTTTCATCTGCAATGAACTAATATCTTTGCTTCATCTCCCAACTCTCCATTACATTCCACCTTCCAAGATGTAATATTCAGCTCTAATCCGGTTAACGGCCTGAAAACTGAAAACAGGTCGCCATCGGCCCCTTTAGCTACAGGAGGAAAATGCCAAGATTCTAATTGATACATATATGATGAGCGAGACAGATGGTGGAAGCTTCAACAATATTATCAACTCTTATCCAGACAATAAAACACAAGATGTGAAACCGTGCAGACAGTTTCCCATGAGAGAAAGCAAGACCAAGTACTGAGTGTGTCTGACAGAAAGAAGTTGCATACATGTTTATCTGATATGGAATTTACTTTCAAAAGGAGCCCATGCAGAATTAGATGTTTTAACGTCACATAAATTATACCTTGATGATTTTATAATTTTTGTCGCTTAATAAATAGTCCACCTACTTAGAAGCGTTACACTCATAAATCTGATCGTGTTTTATTCCACAAATAAAAATCATCGCCGATATCTACAAACGTGGGAGCCTTCCGTCTCTTACAGAGCGCTGAAGTGTCCGTACGAATATTAAACGGCAACATTTGCATTAATTTGGACAAATTTTGTGATACTACTGCATACTAAAATTCCATTACAGGGAGAGGCCTACTAGCCTGACTCCGTCATTTCACTTCAAAAATGAAGAGATTATTGATAAAGTTTTGAACATTTCCAATTTGCATTTTACATGTGATTAATATAGTCTACATATTAAAGTGTCCAGGGGTAAAATTTTCAATCATTGAATGAGGCCACTAACTTCTTGTTAAATCCAGATTAAATCGGTGACCAGTGGCAATCTTGTATCATGTAATCATGTTTTACATTTTGTTATTCTAAGATTGTCCTTTTCTGCACCTCACCACTTTTCTTTTTTTTTATGGCTTGGGAGGAGTGGGAGGGATTGTGGGGAGGGAGGTATTTTAGATCGGCTTAGGGCTACAAAAATATTTTGTTCTCATCTGAATTGAAAATTAAGTTTGAAGAGTTCATATTGCCATGGTAACCATAGTAGTGCCAACTAAAAGTCAATGATTATTATAGTGTCATTTCCAAATTTGCATATCAGGATTTCTAACAAAGACAATTCTAAGCAACAAACTGGGCATCAACCTGTTAATTTGTAGTATTTTTCTTCATTCATTATACTCTCTGATTAATTTCTGTCATACATATAATTTGTAAAAGTTAGAGGGGCTGACGTTTCAATCCTAGCAGGATCTTTCTTCCACGATCTTCTTCTTTATCCTAAACGTAATTTTTTCATTTTTCAAGTTTTCATTTTTTCTATTAGCACAGCCAGTGAAAGTCACAAAAATCAGATAAATCAAACATTGAAAAAAAAGGACACAACTGCAGCAAAACATTAAAAGAGTATCTTACATACATAGGCAAGAGACAAGCCATAAAGAACAGTTCTTTGTTTAATATTGAAGTCGAGGAGAATCGGACAAGTTGAAGTGGAGACGACTGCGGCAAACATTTTAAAGACCGAGTACTTCAGATAAAAGTGAAGAAAAACTCAAAGACAGAAAGAAATTTTCGCCTTTTAATACTATTAGCACGAAAGTCTGCACACTTGTGAAAGAAGAAGTAAATTTGCGAACACAGCAAAAAGATGAGAAACCTGATCGTTTTTGAAGTCCTCGAAAGTAAAAAAGAAGACTAAAGAGAAGTATAAAAAACACACTGCAGTAAAAAAAGGACAACACAAATTTGACTGATTTTCAATTACCGGTGTCCATTCCACGACTTATGCCTGAAATGCCTTCTGGGTAAAGAGAGAGAGAGAGACAGAGACATGAAAGTGCAAATTGATATTGAGATGACAGGGACTAGAAAAAAAAAAAAACCAGGAACTCTATATGAACTTAACGACTATTGGTAAGGGAATGCTCCTCTGTGATAAAACAAAACACTATTTTGTCAATGAGCTAAGTACTGGCATGGAGAGCATGGGTTTTTGAAAGATTTCCATCTATTCACTTGGGGATGGTAAATTTGGCTGATATCGTCATGGAAACATCCTATAAAAGGGATAAATTCAGTCACTGATCAGTGAGAGCTTCACAAAATCGCTGGAGAATTTTTCTGCATCTGTATAGGTCAAAACCACATCCTCGTAACATTTTTTGTATCGCAAAATTATTAAGTATTCTCCAATTTGATGTTCCTTGGTGATTGAATCTGGCAACAGCAGAGTGAATGATGTCATCACTGCAATTGCGCTAAAAAATGTCTCTGTTCTTCTTTATGTTTAAATCATTTATTATTAGAGGATAACAGTATTTCAGCAAATACGTTGGCAATTTGATGAGGCTCTATACAGACAGAAAACATTGGGAGCATAGCAAAACATTCTAAATGTGTCATATTTTAAAGGATTATCAACAAAATTATTTATAATAGGAGAGTGAAAGCTTTTGAAGAATTCTGCCATGATGACATCACAACCACCCTACCCCTGTCATTCACTTCCTGGAGTAAGGGAGGGGTTTAGTCACTCAAAATAGTCAATTGACATTAATTTACATTTGAACAATTAACCATATCTCTTATTAGGGCAAAGATAATGATATGGGGATTTCAAACAAACTGTGTATAATATTTGTCCTCTTTAATTTAAATATTAAATTGTCTGCCACTGGGAGTATCACTTTAAAGGAGAAGCAAGCTAAGACATGTATCATATTTACATATGATAGATATCTGTGATTTACAACTCCCAAAAATATATAAGGAAAAGTGTGTCCTGTTGGGGAGACAAGGTTTAAAAGTTGTGTAAGGGAGCTTGCTATAGTGTGATGTCATGGTGCCATTCTAGAAGCCCAACAACACAGCCCCCCCCCCTCCCCCTCCTCTTTATTTTTCAACTGTTCATATTTTGATACTTTCACAAGTTGAATTCCCTCCAACATCCACCACCTTTTTCCCCGCATTTTGAGAAGGTAATCATATTAAAAACTGAAACCACAGCCAAGGTATTCAATGGAACTTCAATACATCCTTTCATCAGAAAATATATATTCAATAAAGAAACCTATTAAAGACTGAAGCATGTGCAGGAATTGACAAGACATAAAGAGTAAAACATTCTCTTACATTTTCTGACTTCCAAGTTGAAACAATTCACATCCCCTCCCCCCTCACCCCCCTCCCCACCGTGACTTAATTTCTGGGTCGTCTGCCACTAAAATAAAAACAAAGTATAATAGTGGTCTATGGAACATTAATTCTTCTTTAAGAGCTCTACACTGAAAGGAAACTTGGCATTGTACATGTAGTAATTAAATGCCTTCTGTCATAATATCAGTGGGGTGCATTAAGGGGGGGTGGAGGGTGGGGCTACCACTGGTAGGAGGTTAAACGTTCAGTTATGGGATTTAACATCCAGTTGGGGAAGAATTGGACCACTCCCCTGGGCCCTGGGGTACCTTACATAACTGTTAATGCCCTAAACTAAATTGGTAGGATTTTTTTACAAACTCCCCCCCTCCCCCACCCACCACCTTGCATGTTTTGTAAACACCTTTAAAAAATCCACCTTTCCAGGATGACATCATGGAGTACTGAATGTACACAAACATTCTGGACGACTATATATCGACCTACAAGTAGCTTTACTGACGTGTCTGATATTTACCGAGAAATAAAATTTTTGTTTATTTTTGACATTTTACTGCTTTACCTAATATCCTTGCTATACCAAATTGATTGCAATGCACTGTAGTTTATCAGTCCTGCGTTTGGTGGAAAGTCTCGTTTGTTATTTTAAGTATATTCTAGATGGTAACTGCTCGTTTACATAACAACAGAATTTTGAACTTTAATCCCAACAATACAAGTATTTGTCATTGTAAACCAATTGTAGTTGTCTTTTTGCTGATCCATACACAGTATGAACGGCAAGCTTCGACGGTCTAAAGCTCGTGCTGAAATAACATGTACCCATACATATGACTAGCAAAGTCTTTGTTGAGTGAGTTTCCAAACATATACTGTGTGCAAGTGAAAGTTTGCCAACCTGTACAACACAGCTCTATATCGCTTTCAACATAATAGGAAAACTGATAGCAGCATACATGTTGTTATTGTCATGAATATAGTTTTAAGTTGCAGAGAATCAATATTGAATAGAGTTGATTATGTACACAATACCACAGATCAATACTGGCATAGTCCTCCCGCCCTTGATGCGTAGAGCAGTTGTACTAGGTAAATGAAATAGGCAAGGGGCCAAGGGCATCTATATGTTCACAAAAACCCTCTGTACTGAGGTCAGAGTTTAGTGGATTCTGGGGGGGGGGGTATGACTGTTATTATGGACAGTGGACAATCCACAAACATGAACTGTAATTATAACAATTTAATATTACATAATTTGTAACGAAATCAGTTTTAACATCAATAATGCTGGTCTACTGTAAAGGACAGCATATAGCTATAGTGAAGGAATTTGAAACTTGTGTAATACAGTTATCCTATCTCTCTGTTTATCACTCACTTTAAGTTCTTGTTTATGAGATTTATACGTTCTGACTCCCTCTCACCATGGCGGAGACTAATTAATTAATTTAATTAAATAATGATAACAAAAGGGACACCAGGTTGGAACAAAAATTTTGTCTAATTTCCAGGGCGACACTGATCCATATCTCATACCCTGGATATTTGAAGTGGACATTAAAACAAAAGGAGGTCACACTATCTGTAGGTAATTTATTTGCATTTAGTCCAGAGTTCGTTGATCGAATCCTTGGGAAGTATGACAGCTACAATAGATAGATAGTTATATATACAT
>JAIPMN010018596.1:0-13944 GCA_020650975.1 Apostichopus californicus
ATTTCTTTTACTCATTTTATTGCACCCAGTACTTCGTTCCTCATAATTTATAATTGCCATTTTTGTATCAACAGTTTCTGCCCTGTTGCTAGCATCAAATATTTTTGGGAAAGTGACGTTCGTTTATCCTTGAAAGATCGGTAACAAGTATCACGACACGACAATTACAGCTAATCAACAAGGCCTGCATTGTCGTAATTGACCCGTTCACATTTTGCAAGAGCAAATTTCTTAAAGTTTTTATGTCCCAAAGGTCTCCATTTCTGATTTGCAACAGAAGTATACACAGGAGTCAGTGCTATGACAGTTAGTGTGTGTCATATAGCTGCAGTAATAGTGTGATCAATACATATCCAATACACATGATAACATTAGCCCCATAGTATAAACGTTTCAACTTGATTCATCCTGTTCCTTTCATAATTCTAAGTTGGATTTTTACTCCACTATAGTGAAATACTAACGTATATACACGTTCCATCTCCATTTTGGACTTAGCTGCGTTATTATATGATTGTTAACTAGTAAGGTACCTATTAATAACCAAGTATGGCAATATAGTATATGTTGTAGTGATTAAACCATGGTACGCAGGTAGAATTATGCACTGGCATATTGACAGGCATCTTCCGCAGGTAAAAATAACGCTCCGCGACCGATAGATGAGGCTAAAGAAGTTTACATTTCAATCACAGAGTTGCCATTTAAAATGGCAACTCCCTGGTTCAATAAACCCCATTGCTTCCATCTACAAACATATCTGCGACATGCACATGGGCGAGTGCAGCTATACAGCTTTACGCAGTATTGAAGTCACGTGTCGTCCGTTGATGATTTCAGTGAACCATTCATTGCATCTTAAATGCAATGTAACTCATATTATTTATTGAAATGTGGGTCCTTGTAAATTGGTAGTTAACAATGGCTCTCTTTCAACGATATGGAAAATAATTGGAAGCATTAAAACATTAAAGTTTAATTCAGTTGCCAGAAGCGAAACATTTTAGCATAGTCTTTTTTTTTCAGTATGCCAAATTAGTTTCAACATTTTGTGATAACTGATCAGGTTAATGACCTTATCATAGTTTTGAAGTTCCTTTGAAAATGTGACAGCCACTGAAATATTGCAATCTTATTTTTCATCAAGGACAAATTTTAATGTATCTTTTTGAAGCAACTTGATAATTAGCCTACCAAAGAAAAGTGTCAATATCGCTTCATTTGATACCAGCAAGCATATCAAAGCTTCAAAAAGTAGCTTTGAGCTAAAAATAAGTCATTCCGTGAACAAAAAAATGTGACGTCAAACCTTATTAAAAGGTTTAATGGAGAGAAATTGTTTTGAATAAACGATTTGCTTTTACTTGATGATTCAGGTTTCATTGTTGTGCTTGGCTTTGAGTCACATTTAAAACGGGCGCAGCGCATACAATCAATTTACTATGGTTGTTAACCATCTGTGCTGTAATGGGATATGTTATCTAAGCCCGTTATAAATGTGACTATTAAATGTGTAGATGATGTGAGATATAAAGGTGTCTTTTATCATTACGCTGAACGTGTGTGTATATATACGTGTGTTAGAAATGTCCGTCGTTATGCGCACAAACATATACATGGATTAATCAAAAAACTAACGTTCGATGTGGCATTGTGATTCTGTAATTCTTTCAAAAAATATATATTTTTGTATGTCTTCACTCATTAGCATTGTTGAAGGTATACCACTTCAACGTGATTTACATAGGTACCAGTTCTGCTACTGCAATACGTTAGTACAAGTCTAGCTAATCATTTGTATTATTATGAGGTATAGTACTAGTCGAGCTAATTATCTGTATTATTATGAGGTATAGTACTAGTCGAGCTAATCATCTGCATTATTATGAGGTATAGTACTAGTAGAGCTAATTATCTGTATTATTATGAGGTTTAGTACTAGTTGAGCTAATTATCTGTATTATTATGAGGTATAGTACTAGTCGAGCTAATTATCTGTATTATTATGAGGTTTAGTACTAGTTGAGCTAATTATCTGTATTATTATGAGGTATAGTACTAGTCGAGCTAATTATCTGTATTACTATGAGGTATAGTACTAGTCGAGCTAATCATCTGTATTACTATGAGGTATAGTACTAGTGGAGCTAATTATCTGTATTATTATGAGGTTTAGTACTAGTTGAGCTAATTATCTGTATTATTATGAGGTATAGTACTAGTCGAGCAATTATCTGTATTATTATGAGGTATACTGCTAGTGGAGCTAATTATCTGCATTATTATGAGGTATAGTACTAGTCGAGCTTATTATCTGTATTATTATGAGGTATAGTACTAGTCGAGCTAATTATCTGCATTATTATGAGGTATAATACTAGTGGAGCTAATTATCTGTATTATTATGAGGCATAGTACTAGTCGAGCTAATTATCTGTATTATTATGAGGTATAGTACTAGTCGAGCTAATTATTTGCATTTTTATGAGGTATAGTACTAGTGGAACTAATTATCTGTATTATTATGAGGTATAGTACTAGTCGAGCTAATTATCTGTATTATTATGAGGTTTATTATTGATTACCATAACCAAAACTTTAAACAAAAAATAATGGAATGAATTGCTTTAAAGAAGATAGTATACAACAATTATGCAAAATGTCATCCTAATGCTTCAAAGTAGCGATCAAATATAAATTGCTTTCGGTTTCGTGATAACGATCGGTTAGACAACGTCACAGTAAGACAATTTACAACTATACTTACGTACTCCACCGTGTCGGGTGAGTGTCGAGAGGGGTCCCTCCGGGGATTGTTATGTCAGGAACCAGTTTTATGTACATGATTAAAAGAGCAAGAGAATTACAAACACCTACTAGTTTGATCTGTCACATAGTTATATTTATGGTGTCAGCGGTGGGATATAAATTCCAAAAATGCTGTAATATATCTGTAATTTCGAACATCCTTGGAGGATCTTTGTCACTGAGTCGTTAATCTTCTGCTGACGACATTCATTTAAAAGTTTCTTTATTTTCATTTATTCCTTTTCTTCTTTCATTCATTGTTGATGGTGTGGATTGACACCAGTGGCATCTGATAGGTGAAAGAGCTGAAATTCAAGATATACAACTCAGCTAGCTGATAAACATAGCAACATATTAGAATATATCTGAACCTTACCAAAAGCCTCCTCGTGAGAGAGGCATAGGAAAACCTTCAATGATAAGTTTAACAGTCTAGAAGTCACACAAGGCTATAAACTCTTTGAGGAATATGAAGGTAATTATCTTGCTAAGGGCTCAATGATTTCGGGAAATCGAGGAAGTTTCATTTACTTTTGAGGTCAATGAAGAAGACTTAGTTGTAATTAAAACTTCCGTGGATGACCAATTTCGAAATAATTTGACCTTACTACGAATTACTTCGCTAAATATAAACTTCACCTCTATCATGCAAGACGGAGTATACAGAATTAAATTGCTATGTTGGCAGTAGCGTGCAGATAGAGTTCCTATGATATGATCTTAACTGATTAAAATCTTACGTAGTTCCTCGGTCAGACATTTTTTTTTTTTTATGAAATACTAAATATTACACATTTTGAGTATTACTTTGTATTTTGAACTTTTCAACAGATCTACCAAGAAGACAAGCTTCACTATATCACGTCATTTTGTGACAGATTTATCTGTCACATACTGTCACAAACTATTAATGAGGAAAAATGGTGTATGGTCACTGATACAAACGGATGGTTAAGCAATAAAACGTCTAGATCGAGATATTCTCTTGTTTTTCCCCTTCTCTCGTCTTTAATAACTCGCAAATATAAAAATTTGCCATTTTAAAGTTACGTTTGTAAAATATAGGGGTCTTCCTTTCCTTAACTTCTAAAATTGTGTTGAATTTGTAACAATCTGGCGACCGTTACAGAAAATAAGACACCGGCAAATTTAATGCATCATTTCTTTTTTGTCCTCGGAATGTTCAAAATGCCTCAGGTATTGTAGTCATGACTTATAAAAGCAGCCTCGTACACGGGGGGGGGGGGGGGTTNGTTCATTCCCACCCCTCCCCCAAAATGTGTCGCCATTTTGTATTTAAACACCCTTAATTAAACAACCCCCCTCCCTCCCCCACGGAGGTTCACAATCAGTGAGTGCAACACCCCATAATAAAATCATACTCACGGTTCTGTGAAGGTTGCAAATGAAACAATAACGTATTTCATTCAATAATTCTCTCCTTTTTTTCACAAAAGTGTCTGTAATTTCTTGTGAACTTTATTGTTTTCTTCAGATAAATGTTTGCAATCACAGAGATTTCATAGTTAGTTTCAGTGCTGTCCAATTATATCCTATATGTTTCTCACCTTTTATTGTTTTTTATTATATTTTCTTAAGTATAGTCATACGCTTCCTATTTATAAACTGTTTGAAATTTATTCTAGAATAAACTGAAATGAACTACCCATAGACAAAGCGAACCTTCCAATTTGCTTTCTACGTGTGAGCAAGTATTCGGCCGTCCAATTTGTATATCATAATTTACTCTCTACGATTAACGATCTTGTGGGAAGAATTTATTTTGGAAATATGTTTGTTTAATCAATTTCAATTCTGACAAACTTGCTCCAAATTGATGCTACAATTACTCATCTTCTGAAGATGAACAAAGAAAACAGATTCGATGTAATATTGTCAAGTATTAATAGACATGAATGAGACTGAAAGGGGCACCATTTAACCAGAAGAGTTATCTTTCTCAAAGAAGGCACAAACAGGATTTATTTCTAGCCCTGCATAGGAAGTGTCCCGGGTAAACATCTGGTGCTTAGTCCGATTATCAATTTCATCCAAAGAAATAAGAGGTTCATATGGTACATAGGGGGAGGGGTGGAGGGGGGGGGGTAAATATCCACCCCAACTTGCTGACATTGTCATGTTCTGCATAAAAACAATAAGCTTACAACTAACTTATTAGGGAAGTGTTGATGTATGTGTTCACCTTTGCGATCGAGAAACACTCAGAGCAACTTGTAAACAAAAGGAATAATACATTATTCTGTACCAAAACCTTTAGAGGTCCTCTCCTACATATTTTTCGTTTTTAATTTCTTTTTGCCATTGTCTCGAAATACAAAGCTCGTTATTCAAATGATTTCAGTTCACCATATCATTCAATACTAACTGATCTGGGTTTGGCCTATCTGCTAGGTTTGCAAAACCAAAGTTAGACACATAGAAGAAGCAAGAAATTCCAGATCGATAATTCGTTTCAAATCTAACCAGTTTGGAACACCACTCTAGTACCGTACATATATATAGATATGTACCCTATGACCTTTTCAGTTCCTGGCAGCAGTGTGTTATATAACAAATTCCATACACCCTCCAAAATGCATTATACCTTCGAGTGATGCTTGACCTAATTGTGATTTCGTTTCTTTAACTAAGAGGTGATACATTAGCAGGGATTTCGTTCATTTATACGATTCTGGACAAAGACTCAATGTGTTGTCCTTGAAACGGTTTGGTTACTGATCAGGGAATGTAAAGGCATCGCTCTTAATATCTGGTTAAACCCAAAAGAAATATTCCCTCGAAATCAGATCAAGGCCAGTGCCACTATATATATCTTATGTTTTTGCTTTCTGCTCCGAGATGCACAACTTCCATTACGGCGGCGAACTCTCATTTAAAATGGAGACGCGCGGAAAATCAATAGATGCGCATGCGTGGAAACTACGCGCGTGAAAATATGAAATATGAGTCGTACCGTGAATTGATTTATGTCACTGTGTATGACAGTAACAGTATGAATTGTGAAAGCTTTAATTTTGGTTCGTAATTACCATAATCGCACACAGAATAATGAAATGCATTTTGAAGTTGTTTTTGTTTTTTCCATCTGTTTCGATTGGCGTACCTTATTTCAACCTTTAATTAAATTTTATGAAAGCCACGAGCAGTGCAGTTGCTGGATTGTAAATCTTGGTTATAAACTTTTGAGGACAGAATGTTCACCTTTTTTTTTTTGTCTTTCTTCTTTTTTTTTGGTCTCAGTGTCAACAGTTTCCCATAGCAGCGTTGTTGAATCACACAAGGGGCAAGATGGGGGGAATATTGAAACAAAACTGATCTGATTGTAGTTTATAGCAGAGTAATATAAGGACGGACATAGGAACATATTATTGAATGTTCATTCTTGACAGACTTGGAGAACAGAGCTAACGTAATATATTAAGGGTACAAGAAAACACGTCATCTGCAATGACCATCAAGTGGCTCCTTGAAGGAGGCAGGAAGGGGGGTATTGATGGGGTCATGAAAGGTTACGCCGAGAGGAATTTACTAAATGGTCTCCTTCTATATCTTAAGACAGCTATAGAGAGCTTTCATATAAAAAATGGTATGAATACTATGTATGATAATCAATAACGGAGAGTAAACCGTCCAAAAGGATATAGGTTAATTTATCATCTAAGATAGTACACAATCCAAAGTGGAAGGTTTTCCATTAAAGGCGAGTGAAGGCTGCTTTTTGGCTTAGATACTAAGGCCCGTACATCGGATTTTTTTTTATGGGGGTGGTGCGTTTGTTGAAGAAGTGGATATTTTTTATTGAACACCGACCAGGAGGGAGGGGGGGGGGGTATATATATGTGTATAATCTATGGTGCGTAGAAGCAAAATGGTGCCATATTTTACAACCATATCAAGTTGGTTTGTGACTTTTCACGCAGTTAGAGCATTACGAAACACCATTGTCTACCCAGGAAACTGTAGACATTTGAGCATAGAGCGTAGGATAACAATCCCCCCCCCCTCCGCCACTCATCGCCCGCCCCATCCCCATCTCAAGAACGGACCTGCTCCTCAGAAACAGAACTACACCGGGGAACCTAGCTTAATGAATAACGATACTCTCTATGTGTCAGCGTTTGTAACTAAAGAAAGAGAAATTCAACTCTTAAGTATAAGACTGCACTCAATTTATTGTTACTATGTTTGCTTTCGCAACAACAACAAGTCATACGAATGCCGGAACATGTATAAGCTGTTAATCAATTGTCACGTGATGTTGGATTATAATACAATATAGTTTTGACAATGTTGTTCAACACGTCAGGTCATTACAACTATGATATACTCGATACAGTATGTTTTATGATTCCCCCCGAGGCCTATATTAATGTGAATGTATGACGTATTGTGTCTAAAGGTGTTCTTTTAAGTAATAAATCATAGGCATGATTAAGATCCGTGAGCAGATAACTCAGCGCGCCGAAATTCACATCCTTGAACTGCGGTAGCAATGAACTTGTTCTTAAGCCAACTCATCTAACGTAACCTTGTTCTCGTTATTCATAACAATACCCCACCGCCTGAGTGAAAGGTCATCCGTATAGAATCACCTTGACTTGAATTTTTGTCGCTTTGCCGGGAACTTTTTTCCCCTTTTCCTTTCCTTTCCTTTGGTTAGTGAACATTTCATATGAAGGACACAGGTTCCGTACTCCCATACTGAATTCGTAATAGTATTACCCGGACTACTATGGTGCGCCAAGTGTGCCAAAAGTCCTGATATCGACATATGTCGATCGAATTAAAAAGTTGACATATGTAAGTTTCTCGTGCTCTGATTGGATGAAATCGACGTCTAGTGTGCCACAAGTCCTGAAAATCGACATATATCGAAGTGTCTCAAATGTATGTCAATAAGTAGATTTGACATATGTCGACTTCAGGACTTATGGCATCCTAGGCCCACCATAGACTTTCATACTTGGATCAAACTTACTCCAAGTCGGTTGCGGTCCTACATTGAACTGACAAGCCCATGATTTAAACCAACATCTAGGGCCTTGGGGATACCACAGTCGTATAATTACCGATGAAAAACATCCTTTTAACATTAGTTAAGAAAATGGTGGGCTGACGGTTTGATCATAGCAGGATATCTCCAGTCTTCGGAGGCTTATTAAGACTAAATTTGAAAACAGGTTAAACAGACAGATGGAACAGACAAGTTAAGTCAAACATTAACTAATCATGAACAGAGTAGAAACAATAGGCAGTGACCAGAAAGAAGCAGGTGATATTTGTAATATGTAACAAATGGCCGCTTTATTCAAAATTGTTCTTCTGATCTACAAATATGTACTAAACGAAAGAAACTTCGGTTCAAAGGGAAATTCTGTGAACTCTTTGTACCGCGTACAGAGGTATCATATATGACGCCACAGATCATGCTGATTGTATAGGAAGTCTCGAAACATTGAATGCTAAGCTAATAATATGGAATGACCCATGAACATGATACATAATATGTATGAGGAGATGGGCGAGGGGGAGGGGGAGGGGGACGGGGGATAGGAAGTACTGAAGACTCACAAATTGGAACGTTTGGCTACTGATTCACAATCCCATTCATATTTATTTGTACGACTTTCTCTCAATAAATGCTTATGATTTATTAAACCAACCGTTCCTCTTCTTTCGGTCCCAGACTTACTCAAGTAAACTATCAGACCATAAACAATTGCTTCTCTCCTAAATAGGTGCGATTAGTTGATAATTAGTCCCACCAGCTAATGTGAAGACAGTAGGTGCAATTAGATATGAAGTTTTAAAAATTTGAAGCACATATCCGACAGCTGCAGAGTAAATGTCATCATAGCAGTCACACTATACAAGGTCTTTTCATAATCTTACACATCCTTTTCGCAAAAACACATATTTATTTTGAGAAATTCCTTGAAATCTGATAACCATTTAAAAGCTAAAATGCGTCATCGTTTTACGGACAAATCAACAAGAACATTTTGATGTCACAAACCTATCTCTGTGATCCATTTCCGTTCCCGGCAAAGTTAAAATATTATGTGACTGCATACATGCCCACGAAGGGCTGGTAGTGGAATGCATATTATTTTAATTTATGTACTGGACACTTGACTGAATCAAACAGATGAATTGGTCTCTCTTTTTTTTCTTTCGACGCTACATTCGGTCAGATCCGAGCCTGGTAAGTTGCTTTCTTGAATTTCAATCAATTAAGCTAAGTACGGTATGAAATATACGAATTGATTTGCAAGACTTTCTGACCAGGTATATAAATGACATCTCCCATGGTCCGAATTTATACCCAACGCCTGCACAACTATATATATAATCCTAACTTTGAAATTTCCCAACGGGATGTGTGATAATACCATTTCATGTATATGATTTCATTCTGTAATTTTTTTTTTTTTTTAGTCACCGAGTATCACTCTTAAAAAAGTTCAGAACACAGTCGTCGTCGTCGTCGTTATCAATGCCATTTAAGGCAGGGAAGGACGTGACCTTTTAGTTGTTTACTGCATTAGAGAGTGCCTTGGATTAGCCAAGGACGTTAAGTCGCCCTTGAACATGGGACTCAAGCGGAGGTGGCAACTCGCTACATCGGAAGCGTTTCAGTGAGTCACTATAGCGCTCATGGTAGGTTCTCTTCTACAGTCGCGGGGGTTATAATACAGATGGTGGGAACATGAAAGTTTGAACAAAACCGTCAAAAAATAAAACCGAAGAATTACCGTTGATACATTCTCTGCGTTATATTTTAAATAATCAGTGTGTTCTTTGTTTTTGTTTTTGGCTTTGTATTTGACTTTGATTAGTTCTGTGCAACTGTGCATGCTTAAATCAAGGTAAAACATAAAAAGTGATTGAAATTGTGTAAATGTCTTTCAATAAATAATACCATGAATTTTTTTTTGTGTGTGTGAATAATTGGGTATATGCATGATTTTTGTCTGAAAATACTAGTTTTCGATCAACGTGGATGTTTATGTTTGTGTGTCGAAGTGTTCAGTTAAAAAGACACGTGGAAACACACATACACACAAATATATATATATATGAACATACGTTGTGCACGGTCTGAATATCGCAATTACTATATCACTTCTTCCAAGTAGACCTACCTGAAATTAACATTCTCCCTCTCTAACAGGCTCGCTGTAAACTGAAGAAATTGTTGAAAATCAACCTTGACCAGTCAATCAATTACAACTGAGGAGAAAATCCACTAGCACAAAGAACTTTGAACTTCCAGGAAAGCCTTGGATTTACAGATTTTAACCTTGTCCACGAGATGACCAAAGCTGACTCAGTCAAAAGTGCTAACGGGTTGCTAGCCTTCGACTTACACGGCCATATGCGAGGCTGATTTTGGCCTTATCCAATTATTACAATGTATAGGCGATACACATATAAAAAGAAATGAATAATTTGCTTGAAATATTGATTTCATGGAATCTATTTCGATTATCAGTACGCGGAGGGAGAAGACTTTTTAATTTACTAAAAAAGACATGGAGATCTTCTTAGTAACGGCTCCGTGCTTACAGTGCGCTTACTAGAATGGAACGATTTATCATGACTACTTCATATGCACAAATAACTGCGAACTGCAGAAGCATATGCCTATTAGTGGGTGTGTGCGATGGTGAGGGGTGCGGAAACGACAGACGGGTGAGGTCCCTTGAAAGAACAAATATATTTGTTATTCTTTATGACAAGATTAGTTAAATATTAGGAATTGAAGATCACTATATACAATCACAAAACAAGTTATTGGATTCGATGTTAATTGTATGGTTATGAAGACTAGGCAAGGATGCATGCAACAATCTCATGTTAAATCTATATCTATGCATAATAGGCTGGTTAAAATATGTACTCAAATCGGAAACCTATACTGTAGCTAACTCCTAAACCAGGACCTGTATGGGGTTAGTAATTCTCACTGGTTAAACTAGGATCACTTTAGGCAGAATTACAGTCTTGATATCTTGTATAGTCCAAGAACAAAATAGAAATGTTAAATCCATATCATGCTTTTAGAACTTTTGAGGTTTCCAAGGTTTTCGCTTTTAATTAAAATATGGCTATTACATCTCATGGAATTCCCCAGCTTCAAGGCTAGCGTGATGATGACGTAGATTATTCGCGGGCGCAGGCAGGCCTAATTATCATGTTAATTGTTTAATAAATTTCTTATAGCTAACGCATAACATGTTCTTTTAACTTTCATATAAAAAAGGACACCGTTAGTATATTATCATTCATCACCGTTTGTCCCTTGACAACGTTGTACTATACATTGTAAAATATGTCATTTTAGGTTACAAACGTATCGACTTTTCCGGTTGAGTTTAGGTATAGTTACATCTAAGGAAGTGACCTAATGGTCTGTGTATTGGGCTAAATATTAAATAGTCGGCCAGACACTTTAAATTATTATCCTTATTGTTAAAGGGTCTGAATTCTCAAAATTTAAAATTGGCACAGAAATAGAGCCTGTATACTCATGGCAGTGTTTTCTAATGGTCTCCAATATTATATATATATATATATTCATTCATTCATTCATTCATTCATTCATTCATTCATTCATTCATTCATTCATTCATTCATTTCGTAATGTAATGTAATCCTATTAATTTCAATACACTGTCACCATATAGTTTTGTCCGCACAGACAAGTCAGTGCATGTACATTTCTTTATGTACTACTTCTGTATGTACAATCTCTGTACGTGCAAAGTTACATGATGCATTGTTGATCGGTGAGTTCAATCACTTTAGCATGTCACGTGAGCATATTTGTTGCCGTGGATATTACGTCTGTATGCGGCACGTCTCTATATTGCCTGTAGGAAGAAGTGGGCTAATGAAGTCCTCCAAAACATGATGCAAACACGACCATAACAATTAATAGACGAAAGATCATCCCGCTTCTCGCTTCCGTAGAAGGGCACGAAGCATCGATTCCGTAGCGACCTCGCGCAAGGCAAGGTAACTTCCCATTGCAATTCTCGTATTTCGTGATTGCGCACAACGCTGCTTGTAACATGCATTTAGTTCAGCACCTTGACAGACGGAAGCAAATACGTGCCATACCTTGTTTTTAATTTTTTTTTAGAATCATGTTTCTGTCGCCGTCATTTCCTACCGAGTGTGGTCCATTTATTTTAACATACCCCCCCCCCCCCTCCCATCCTGGTAGAAGAAAACCAAAACCCGGTGACGTTACAATATTGATCATTGACTAGCTCTGACGCACTCTAGCTGATTGATATCCCGCTATGATCGATTAGCCCCTCTATTTGTTTTTACATCACTCTATATTAATACGCTAGCGCCACAGTGTTCTACACAATGATATCAACAATGTCAAACTCATTACGATAAGGTTCGGTATGGTCGTGACTGAGTCACTAAATAATAATAATAATAATAATAATAATAATAATAACAACAATCAGTTATATTTGCGACGCTTAAGCGACCACAAATGTGGTAGAAACCCGCAAGGGCTTAATGGATTACAACTTACACGTCGGGTGGCTTCCAATTCAACATTTTTTTAAACTCAAATTTGGAATGTTTTCAATTTAGAAAGTCATTTCACAGATGGAAACATCGTAGATTGTTCTTGGAAGAAAACACATCTTACTACGACCCGGCCAGTTATCGAACCCAGAACCACCCGATTGCTAAGCCCCATTGCTTCAAATGCCACCGCCTAATTTGAATATTTAAGTGACATAAACAAGTTCATGGACTTTTTCCTCATAGAAATAACACAGTAACGGAATATGAGGACTCGAATGAGGTCAGTAAAATCACTTTAAACCAGACCCGGATTACCCAATATGCACCTTAGGTCACTGTGCCTAGGGCCTATGTAGTAAAGGAGAGGGGGCTATGAAGAAAATTGGGGCCTATGAAAATACCACAGAGCGTGTAAACTGGAGTATACAATATACGTTTTGCCATGCTTCTTTTAACTATAAGAATTGGGCAGTATATCACTCCTACAAAGTTCCTATAACTTGCATAACAATTTATTGGGTGGTTCCATTAGTTGTTACAAAGTGCCATGAAACTTTTATTTATCCATATATATCTGTGTCATTTCCGGCAATCTAGGAGGTATTTTAGCCAAAACCATTCTTTCGTGCGGTACTATACGCACCAACCCATGGTAACGCTTCCCTGATATAGTTTCGAGGACATTTTACTTTCAAGCCTAAGTTCCGGGCAGGCCTTGTTCCTAGGGCCTACGAAACACTTAATCCGGGCCTGCTTGCAATGATTCGGCGACTCTATATTCTGCCTGCCACGGTATCCAAAAATAGGTAACATTAACTAAGAAGTAATACTCCGGGAATGTACAATCCTCACATTGCGATTCCTTTCCTAAAGATCAATGAAACGAAAGGAATGGAGAGGTATGAAGATTCTTTATAATGTCATGTCACTTACCAGGGAAGGAAAGAGGAATGCGAGGGGTGGGAACTTGAATGCCCAAGCTGTTCATTAGCTAAGTCTATTCCAAGGAAGGTGTGTATACACACGGCAAATCAGTGATTTGATACTTGAATTATACACAAATATACAGATACATCATTCCCAAAAATGTTTCGATTATAATTTTAAAAGGTAGTTCGTTTCACACCCAGTCCACCTCCTCCATCTTATAGCTATTCACACCTCTTCTCAATGTATATTTGTCTGTTACTATATGAGTCGTTAACTTCAAAGAATTTCCCCAACATTTGTTTTATTAAATCAAATCAAAACAAAATACACATAACAGAAGCCATATTTCACTGACATTAAGTAAAGCGTGTGTGATCAGGCTCACAACTATTTCCAGTGCTTTAAATCACGTGATAGCGTCATGTGACATTGACTTAATTCAAGGTCCGCACTTAATATGAGACCTTGCATGGCATTGAATATTAGTTAGAAAAGTTTCAATATGTCATGCTTGACGTTTCAAATATCAAGTTGAAGGGTACTCTAACTTCGATTCGAAGGTAAGCTGCTACTTAATTCTAAGTTGTTCCGATTAACCTCGGGGTGGCGTGACAATAATAATAA